>CM050852.1:342500-350000 GCA_027580175.1 Siniperca scherzeri
CTGCAGGTCTCTACAGGTCTCTGCAGGTCTCTATAGGTTTCTGCGGGTCTCTGAGGGTCTCTACAGGTCTCTACAGGTCTCTGAGGGTCTCTACAGGTCTCTACAGGTCTCTACAGGTCTCTATAGGTTTCTGCGGGTCTCTGCAGGTCTCTGCAGATCTCTGAGGGTCTCTACAGGTCTCTGCAGGTCTCTATAGGTCTCTGCGGGTCTCTGCAGGTCTCTGCAGATCTCTGAGGGTCTCTACAGGTCTCTGCAGGTCTCTATAGGTCTCTGCGGGTCTCTGCAGGTCTCTGCAGATCTCTGAGGGTCTCTGCAGATCTCTGAGGGTCTCTACAGGTCTCTGCAGGTCTCTATAGGTTTCTGGTCTCTGCAGGTCTCTGCAGGTCTCTGCAGGTCCTTAGAAGCCCCATGTGGACTGTTTCTGTCTGTAGGGCTGCATTTTAGCAGCTCAGAGTGAAATTTGTCTTTTGTGTGAAAATGGAGGAAGTGAAAAATATTGTTGCTAATCTGATAGATGCTAACATGCTAACACCAACGTGTTAGCATGTTAGCAACCAATCAGACGGCAGAAAACATTAAAGCCATCAGGAGAGCGAGACCCGTCACAGCTCATCAGCTGTGATGTCAGCTGCAGGTCGGTGCTGCTGTTCTCTACAGACACGTCTGTTAGCTCGTCTGTTAGCCCGTCTGTTAGCTCGTCTGTTAGCTCGTCTGTTAGCCCGTCTGTTAGCCCGTCTGTTAGCCTGAGTCTGTTCACATGTAGTCAGACTGTCCCATCAGAGCAGCTGAATTATCTTGTTATTATTATTATTATTATTGTAATTATTGCTGTTAGCTAACGTTTATTCTGGATGGACATCAGTGAAGGAGTAATCTCCGACTGCTGACAAACTACAGTGACTAACTTCCTGCTAATACACCCGGAGATATTAAAGTGATAACGTCCAGAAACCAGCTGAGACGCCAGAGGAGAAAGCGGCTGCAGAAGCTGCCTGAGAATCCTGCTGTTTCTGAGTTTCCTTCAGTCTCGCAGTGATCCAGAGACGGCCGTCTGTCCGTCCACGGGTCCACTGCAGACAGGAGCTGCTGACTGCTGGTTCGGCTGCTCTGACAGGACAGTCTGACTGCATGTGAACACATACAGGCTAACAGACGGGCTAATAAACAGGCTAACAAACGGGCTAACAAACGGGCTAACAAACGGGCTAATAAACAGGCTAACAAACAGGCTAACATACAGGCTAATAAACGGGCTAATAAACAGGCTAACATACAGGCTAACATACGGGCTAACAGACGGTGCTCAAGTTGTAGCTCACAGCTAACTCACTGACTCCATGGCGACAATAGAGTGTCCTTCCTGTTTACATCCCCCCAAAGCATCATGGGTAGTTTAGTTAGAAGTCCGACGAAGAATAATACGTGATCAAATCTGCGAATATGAACTTTTCTTTCCCCTGCAGCCATGGACCACATGGACCACATGAACCACATGGACCACATGGACCACATGAACCACAGCACCCCGGGTGTGGACCACACCCACCACCATCATCACACCATGGCCCCGCCCACCACCAGTGGACACGACCACGGAGGAGGAGGAGGAGGGAATGACGGGAACCACGGCGGACACGGGGGGATGGTGAGGGGCGGGGCTTATCACTGCTACACACTGCAACATGCTAATATGACAACAGCATCATTAACTCCTGCAATCTGTTGTGGTTGCCTAGGTGATGACCTTCTACTTCGGCTACAACAACGTGGAGCTGCTGTTCGCCGGCCTGCTCATCAACTCGCCCGGAGGTCATTTTAGATTTTACATTTGTTTTACTGACATTTCTTTTTTAGATTTTTATAACTTTTAGATATTTCTGCGTCGGCTGCAGCCGTTCCCTCCCTCGTTAACCCCTCCCCTCCCCTCCCCTCTCCTCCAATCAGAGATGGTCGGGGCGTGTATAGGTGTCTTCCTGTTGGCCGTCCTGTACGAGGGGTTAAAGGTGGGTCGGGAGGTGCTGCTGCGTCGCAGTCAGGTCAACGTCCGCTACAACTCCATGCCGCTCCCGGGGGCAGACGGGACGGTGCTGATGGAGACGCACAAGACTGTCGGGTAGGTGGCTAACGCTAACGCTAGCAACGATACGCACACAACAGGAAGTGATGCTGACGGGGAGTCGGTGATCATTAGTAAGCGAATAAGGTTCGTTCTGGTTCTGCTCCAGCGTAACGGTTGTAACGTCGGCGCGTATCAATTATTAATAATAATAATAATAATAATAATAATTAATAATATAGTACATCATTCAAAAAGGTAATACACAAATCTTTTATATTAAAATAACTTAAAATAAACAAAAATATATTTATTTTTACCAGAACAAGACGTTCAATTACAAAATTGACTGCAAATGAAAACATGAATTAAATACCGATTAATAAACAATTCAACATTAAATCTTAGGTTTCAGAATTTATTACAAATAAAAAATGAAATTAAAAACATTACATTTAACTTTACTAAATAAACTAAAATAAATTACGAGAGAATATAGAAAATCCCAAAACTAAAACATCCAGATGTTCAGACGACGGATGTTTTCATCAGAACTGGATTTTGGACTCAAAGATGGCGTCCGCGGCGTCACGGATCCAGATCTCTTCTCTAGACTCTGAGTTTAACAGTATAAAACCTTCGTGGATTAAACATTAAAAACACAAACCGTAAAGCAGCCGGCGGCGTCCTGACGGGCTGCAGTACCGCGAGTCACCACTGGGACAAACTGGCGGCCGGACCGAGTGGACGCGCCGCCGTAGAGATCACGTGATGTAAATATCATGTGTTCACCGTCAGCTCAGTGATTGACAGTCAGTGTTCGGAGGGGGCGGAGCTGCCAGTTGGACTTAAAGTCCCGCCTCTCAGGACTCCTGATCCTGGTCCCTGGCTCTGGTCCTGGTCCTGGTCCCTGGTCCTGGTTCTTTGCCCGCTCTGTTTGAGATGCTCTGATCAGACTTTCATCATAACTTCAGGGGAAAGTTTTCAGTTTCCTGAAACGGAGAACGTGTTTTATAGTTTGTAGACAAACTGAGGTCGCTTTCATTTTCTGTTCAGACGGTTTGACTGACATCAAGCTTCAACTCTGTTCTACGAAATCTAACTTCAGAAAGTGCAGTGTGTGTGTGTGGAGGAGGCAGCTAAACATGCTAAACCTGAAGCTAATGATGAGGCTAATGCTAACATTAACCACAACACAAATGTGATTGTAAACACTCAAATGGGAAAATATTAAATGTATGTAGAGATACGATGCTAACGGTAATGCTAATACTAACTCTGCTAAGTGCATTTAATTTTTCTGAATTCAAACATGCTACATTAGCCATGATGCTAACGGCAACAGCCCGTATGTGTAAACACGTTGCAGTGCGAACACCAACAAAACAGTGAAAACTAATGCTAACGTTGCTACGAATGCTACACTAATTTTGCCTTACAGTACAATTCTTAGATTGATTACCGTTAGCATTACTAAATGTTTGCAGTATTTACTCAAGTCCAACATTTTAAACGGTATTTCTTTCAAATGTACTGCAGTGCATTCATGCTAATGCTAACACCAATCGCTGTAGACGAGATGGACGCTGCTATCGAGGCGGTTCTGCATTGGTGAAGTTAGTGGTTTGTTTTTACTTTGCGCCGCTTCGTTCTTAAAACCCCAGCAAAACCAGCATGTTGCCATGGCTACGCGTCAGCGTCGACTTAATATGACGTTGGGTTGGGGCAGATGCGCTGGTCTCTAGTGGTCGGTTAGGGAAACTCGATTCCCCGCGGAAATCGGTCAGAGCGGCGGCAATGTCAGACTGAAGACGGAAACGAGTTGAGTCTGATGTCCGGCGTGTTTTAGATCATCATTCACGATCAGCCTCCACTGCTGTCTGCAGGAGGAGTTGATATTGTTAATCAATACACTGATAAACACCTACAGCTACATTACAGTTTCATTAATGTTTCATACTGAGTATACATGATCAATAAACCGTTTATTACATCTTTAAATACTGAGTATACTTGATCAATAAACCGTTTATTACATCTTTAAATACTGAGTATACCTGATCAATACACCGTTTATTACATCTTTAAATACTGATTATACTTGATCAATACACCGTTTATTACATCTTTAAATACTGATTATACTTGATCAATAAACCGTTTATTACATCTTTAAATACTGAGTATACATGATCAATACACCGTTTATTACATCTTTAAATACTGAGTATACATGATCAATAAACCGTTTATTACATCTTTAAATACTGAGTATACATGATCAATATGTGGGGTTAAAGGAAGTTCCTCATGAATGGTACTGCTAATGCTAAAAGTAACGCTAACATCATGTAAAGAGCAACATTATATAAAATGCCAATGCTAACTAATGCTAATCCCCTCCTCTCGTCTTCTCAGGCAGCGGATGCTAAGCCCCGCCCACTTCCTGCAGACCCTGTTGCACATCATTCAGGTGGTCGTCAGCTACTTCCTGATGCTCGTGTTCATGACCTACAACGCTTACCTCTGCATCGCCGTGGCCGCCGGCGCCGGCATGGGCTACTTCCTGTTCAGCTGGCGGAAGGCGGTGGTCGTCGACATTACTGAGCACTGCCATTAGCCGGCGTGCTAGTTAGCATCGCATCGGGAGGTTTGATTTTTGCTGATCACAATCGATAAAACGCTAACACCTTCACTCTATGTTAGCATGATAGCCGACCTGGAACTACAAATTGAGTTAAAACGAGACACTAAATTACAAATGTTACTCGGTAACCATGGTAACGCCTTGTTGTAGGTTAACATGCACACTAACATCTCTAGTTAGCGATTAATAAATCCTTGTTTTGCAGAAAACGACAAACACTTATTTCGCGTTTTCTTGCCATAAATATCAAGTTTGTTTAAAAAAACAAATGAACCTAAGTGAACCTCTGCTGGTGGACGAGCCGGCCAATCACAGCTCAGATCACCTCAGAAGTTTCTGATTCGCCAAATCACGCCATACTGTCTTTTATTTCCACGCCATGACAACTGGAAGGGTAGTGCTAGCTGCTACTAGCCAAAATGTTAGCATACGTACCTTACATATACACTTATTCTTTTAGTTAGCATCGTTAGCAGCTCGTTAGAAGAGCCACCAATCATAAAACAGTATTTAAACATTTATTTAGAAGATAATATATTAGGGAATAGATGTTTTACATCGTTTTCATTTACATGTTTTGATTTAAATGAAATTATTAAAAATAACACTTTTGTTTTTTTGTTAACCGTTTCTACATTTTTCTTTTTAAATAAAGATCATCGAATCCAGCCAACGAGCCACTTCTGTAATTTATCAGCCAGCTAATCGCAAAAATCGTACTTGGTCAAAAACATCAAATAACTTTTCACTGATTTTAGTATAAAAGTATGAAATAAAACAAGTTTTAATACAAAATGGCCGTTTATATACAAGTATACATTTAAAAACTGATTTTCAAAATAAATGTGTTGCTGTTTTTTTGCCGGCCAATCGGAGCTCAGATGTTTTACAAAACATGAGCTTGATTTCGATTCTCTGATTTTACGTATAAAACGCTGTTTCCTCGCTTTTCTGTTTTAAATAAAAAACATCACGAAACCCCGAGACGCTGCTTCGGTTAAATAAACCAATTTATACTTTGAGATCAATTTCCAAGTGCTTTTTCAAACATCCATTAGTTTTTTTTCACGTTTTGTTTCCTCGGCCGCCGCCGGCCTTAAACCGACACCGCTGCCTTAACGCGGCCGAACGTCCGGACGAGCTGCTGCCTCCGAGCGTTGCAGCTTCAGGTGCTGCGGTTCAACAGCAACGCGTCTGTTAACCGGGGGGTTAAGCCGGTTTCTCTTTAGTACGGCTTCGTCTGTCGTCTCTTACCTTCTGTACTTTCCCGAGTCTGACAGGAAATGCTGTTAACGGAGGCCGGCGTCCGCCAGGGAAGGAAGGTCATTGGTTAGAAACGATCAGAAGCAAAAGACAAGCTTTTGACTGGTTCCTGACTGGAATTGTCCTTTTTTTTTCTGGCCGAAGCGGACTTCCATAGCTGTCGTTGTGATTTATTGTGAAGTTATTTAATTTCTTAGATTCACACTGAGAAGTGGGCGGAGTTTACTTACTGGACCAATCGGGTTACGGGGACAGATTTCAGTTACTGGAGCTTTAATCTCAACAAAATTTGAGATGCAAAATTGTGCAACTTTTGGATAAATTCCATTCAAATAAAGCACAGCTACACTATGTGGCCAAAAGTATGGGGACAACCCCGTCCCCATACTTTTGGCCAAGTACTGTACCTCGATCAGGTGTCATTACGTGTCCGCAGGCCGTCCGTGTGGTCGGGTTGAATCTCAGTGTGACTCTGATCGTCTCTGTTGATGCTGTTGAACTGAAGGTGAAGCTTCATGAAGGAAACATGAAGGAAACTGTTTTACCAGAAAATAAAATGTCAAAACTGTCACGAATGCTGGAATCATTGAAAAAACACAGAATAAAGTTTATGAAGAAACTCGTCGTCAGCTCGTCTCTGAGGAGGAAGTGAAGTCCACGGAGATAATAATGCTAATAAATTATGATTATTATTGTTATTTTTAAATTATGATAATGATTTTAAAAATACAGTTGGTTGGAACATTTCCTACGGAGGCCCTGAAGGCTCAAAGTGGGACCGTCCTCTGATCACAGAGGCTGAGCTGGATTATGATGTACGTTATATATTATGTTATATATTATATATTATATTTTATATTATGTTATATATTATATATTATGTGTTATATATTATATATTATGTTATATATTATATATTATGTGTTATATATTTTATATTATATTTTGTATATTATATATTTATGTAGTTGACCTCTGCTGGTTGTGACCACCTGTGAGTCGACGCACCCTCAGCTGTGTCTGGCAGGCTCGTGGCTGGATCATTGCAGCTAGATGGACGACTAGTAGAGCTAGTTAACGGAGCTAGTTAACGGAGCTAGTTAATGGAGCTAGTTAATGGCGCTAGTTAACGGAGCTAGTTAACGGAGCTAGTTAACGGAGCTAGTTAATGGAGCTAGTTAATGGAGCTAGTTAACGGAGCTAGTTAAAGCTCAGCGGCTGCTGCCGAGGCTGATGGAGGCCGGCTGTCGCTGTGATCGTGACTCAAGTCACATGGATGCAAAAATGACACTTTAACAAAAACACGCCTTTACAGCAGAAAAGCTGTTGAAACGTTCCTAAATGAAATGCAACAGTAGATTCAAAGCGTTCAGTCCAGCACTTCGTTTCACAGAAACACAGACAGCTGCCTCCTCCTCCAGCTGCTCCCTCAGTTACACACAGCCTTTATTAAGCAGCTCGTCTCTGAGGTCAGACACACCTGAGTGCAGCAGGTAGAGACACCTGCTGAAGGACAGACGTCCCCACGCAGATC
>CM050852.1:355000-437500 GCA_027580175.1 Siniperca scherzeri
CTCTGGTTTTAGCTGCTTTTGTTTGATTTTAGGTTTATTTTGTTCTATCTGAAGTCATCTCTTATTGATAATCTGAATCTCCATACAAGGTCCATTTAGTAGCAGTTCTGGAGCTTTCGATCGGACACCCTCGAAAAGCTCCAAGACCCGCACTAACGTGTTCGGGATTTAACACCAACGTGTTTTTGTTTTACTGAGTAAATAGTTTCTTTATTTTGTTACAAAAAAATGTCAAATGTTCTAACAGATAAAAATGTGATGAAGATTAATAACGAGAAGATGTTTATTATTGACTTCAGATGCAAACAGATAAATAAAAGTCACCAGAAGGTGGATTAAAGCTTCTGTCGAAAGCTCCAGAGCAGCTACTAAAGGGCCCTGTGTCTCTTGCCTCCACAGAGTGAGATCGTCCGCGACGACGCGTCGGCCGGTCTGCTGGATTGCGTCCGTGAAGGTTTGACTCGGCTGTTGGGCGTCGGCGCTCCTCACAGCCGTCGTCTGCTTCCTCTCAGCTCCCTGCTGCTTCCCGCCGCGCTGCACGCCGTGCTGCGGTACGCCATCGCCACCTCCGTCCAGCGGGCGGCGCTGTGGCTGCACCAGCGGGGCAGGAAGCAACGGGCGGACCCGTCCAACCCGCTGGATGCCTACTTCCCTGAGCTGGCGGCGGCGTGGGCGGGGTCTCTGGTGGCTGACGTCGTGCTGTTTCCTCTGGAGACGGCGCTGCACCGCCTCGGCCTACAGGGCACGCGCACCATCATCGACGCCACCGACGGCATGGTCGCCGCGGGAAACGGCGGCAGCCCGCTGGTCCTGCCCGTCAACTCGCAGTACGACGGCTTCTCCGAATGCCTCCACGCCATCCGCCGCAAGGAGGGCGTGGGCGGGTTTTACCGCGGCTTCGGAGCGCTGGCGGCGCAGTACGCGCTGCACGGGGCGCTGCTGGCCGCGGCCAGGACTCTGCTGAGGCTGCTGCTGCTGGAGGGCAGGGCCAGCTAGAGGCGTTACCATGGAGATGCAGCATCACTTCCTGCACAGAGGTCAGCTGTCGCCACATCTCATCCATCGATTCTTTTCCGCCGAGTACGATTATTGCTGTCACCATGACGACAAAACGCTTCTCGCTTTCCTTTTAATGATGAAGTGAAGTTTTGTTTTAATGATGTCGTGGCGGCGAAATAATAATAATGAGGTTAGAAACAGGAAACGCTTTTAATTTGTCCAAACAGTCGAACTCTGAATAAAAACACAAATCAAACTTCAGAGAAGTCGTTCTGTCGCTTTAATGAAGTGATCATGTGACTGTTCACGTTTACAGGACTTCACGCACAAACAGCTGCTTAGCAACCACCCGTTACCTACCTAACGACAACATCACAGAAAACACCTAGCAGCCACTTAGCAACGCCATAGCAACCAACTGAAATCCCCTTGCGAGCACTTGGTGCTGACCTAGCAACCACCTGTAGTTGACCTAGCAACCACCTGTAGTTGACTTAGCAACCACCTGTAGTTGACCTAGCAACCACCTGTAGTTGACTTAGCAACCACCTGTAGTTGACCTAGCAGCCTCCCAAAATTACATAACAACCAACAGGAACACCCTAACAACCACCTGTTCCCATCCTAGCAACTGTCAAGAACGCCATAGCAACCAAAGAGCAGCCACTTCGTGCTGCCATAGCAACCAGTGGAAAAGCTCTAGCAACCACCTGTAGTTGACCTAGCAACCACCTGTAGTTGACCTAGCAACTGCGAGGAACCAACTCCCACTTCAGCTCCTTTCAGTGCTAACGTGTTCTTCGTTTCTTTAATCCTTCAGTCTTTTACACTTTTGCCAACAATCGCACCAAATTCTCTTTAGCAGAAAGCTCCAGGTCATGTGTAGCCTAGCTTAGCACAAAGACTGGAAGCAGGGGGAAACTGATAGCCTAGCTTAGCACAAAGACTGGAAGCAGGGGGAAACTGATAGCCTAGCTTAGCACAAAGACTGGAAGCAGGGGGAAACTGTTAGCTCCATCTAAACAGAAACACCACCAGGTCGGATTTATGAGTTTCCTCTAAAAGGCGTCGCTTCCTGAAGTCGCTTCCCGCCTTCAAACTAAAAGCTGTTGTGGTCGTGTGTTGCCATGGAAACGCAGTGTCACTTCCTTTTCCAGCATAAAAGCATGAACTCGTGAACCTGTGTTTAAAATAAAAGGTTTGTGTTTAAATACTAACAGCTTATTGGTCGCCTACAGTCCAGCTGCTGCAGATCGATCGATCGGTGGTGCGCAGATCGATCGGTGTGCGCGCAGATCGATCGATCGGTGTGCGCGCAGATCGATCGATCGGTCGGTGTGCGCGCAGATCGATCGATCGATCGGTGTGCGCGCAGATCGATCGATCGATCGGTGTGTGCGCAGATCGATCGGTGTGCGCGCAGATCGATCGATCGGTGTGCGCGCAGATCGATCGATCGATCGGTGTGCGCGCAGATCGATCGATCGGTCGGTGTGCGCGCAGATCGATCGATCGGTGTGTGCAGATCGATCGGTGTGCGCGCAGATCGATCGGTGTGCGCGCAGATCGATCGGTCGGTGTGCGCGCAGATCGATCGATCGGTGTGTGCAGATCGATCGGTGTGTGCGCAGATGCGTTCTGATACACACGAATACCTTCAGAGAAAATCAGCCAACAGAAAATTACAGAAACTTTTTGTTTGTACAAAGTTGTAAAAATGAAAGAAAGTTGCGTATTAAAATAAATGTAGTTAGATTAAATTATGTGATTCATAAATATTTAAATCAATATTAAATCAAATGAGTGAAGAATAAATTCAGTCAAAGTAAATGTTTGGAGATTTTATTCACATCTGAAACTGTTGAAGACGAAAATGTGAAAAAGATTAAAGTGTTTTCCTTTTTTAAATCGCTGATTCTGCACTTTGTTTCTATTTCGTGTTTTTGTTGTAAATGTTGAAACTGAAATAAAATCTGAACTGAGAGTTTTTCCTCTGAAACACACACACACACACACACTAACACACAGACACACACTAACACACACACACACACTAACACACACACTAACATACACACACAGTAACACACACAGTAACACACACACACACACACACTAACACACACACACACACACACACTAACACACACACACACACACACTAACACACACACACACACACACAGTAACACACACACACACACACACTAACACACACACACACACACACACACACACACACTCTAACACACACACACACACACACTAACACACACAGTAACACACACACACTAACACACTAACACACACACACACTAACACACACACACACACACACACACTAACACACACACACACACACACACACACACACACACACACTAACACACACACAATACACACACTAACACACACACACTAACACACACTAACACACACACACTAACACACACACACACACACACACACACACACACACACACACACACACACACACACACTAACACACACACACAGTAACACACTAACACACACACACTAACACACACACTAACACACACACTAACACACACACACACACACTAACACACACACACACAGACACACACACAGACACACACACAGACACACACACTAACACACACACACACTAACACACAGACACACACACACACACACACTAACACACAAACACACACACTCACTAAAACACACACTAACACACACTAACACACACAGACACACTAACACACACACACACACTAACACACACACTAACACACACAGACACACTAACACACACACACACACACACACACACACACACACTAACACACACACACACACACACTAACACACACTCTAACACACACACACTAACACACACACTAACACACACTAACACACACACTAACACACACAGTTCGTCAGTTTTGTATTTGTAAATATTTTATTACAGTTTCATATTGTTGAAAATCAGTTTTGTAAAATTATTTTAATGAAAATTCAAATCAAAATGTTTAAAAGAAAAACATGATACATTTTTTACAAATTACTTTCTTAATATTAATATTTAATTACAAGTTTTTGCTAAAATTGTTGTAATTCCAGAATATTATTATTTTAAATGTATTACATTCGTTATATTATTTATTATTTGTTATCTTTATTTTAAATCGTTTTTTAATTGTTTTAAGTTTTTATTTACTTTAGTTTTACACTTGTTGAAATTGTTCTAAATTCTATAAATTTATTAAATCTTAATTTATCCGTTTAGTTTTTTCTTCTTTGATGGTTTCCTTCCTGCTTTCTTCTCTGTCGTCACAGCCGGAAGTTCGGAACCTTCCTGTCGGTGTTCCTTGTTTCCAGTCGGACTCAAGTCTTCCGCCCTCCTCCATGCGTGTTCTCTCGGTTCGGCGCCGTCTCTCCGGTGTGTGTGTCTGTTAGTTTTCGGGTTTTATCCGGTAAGCTCCTCCGTAGTTACCGGACATGCCGGGCGGCGGGAGTTCTTTGTTCTCCGGGTTCCGGGTTCTGGGCCTTTATTCCAACCACGTGCCGCACGCGCTCCGGTACCACAAGAAGCACCGGGAGTTTTACGTGGTGACGGCGGTCGGTAAATGTTTCCACACGTACAACGTAAGAACCTTTAAATAGTTTGTATAAACTTTATAACTGCAGTAACGATGTAAGACAGACATTTGTCAAAACGCGTCTGTATATAATGTTGCGCATGTTTGTCCCCTGACGGCTCCCGTACACACTGTCAACATGTTGCTATCAGCTGATCCTGTGGAGGAAATGATCACGATTTACTTCTGATCAGTTTATTCTGTGACTATGACCGGATCGATCTCTGTGGGATCTTTATTGTTATTTTGAGTCCGAATGGACAAACAGGAAGTGAAACACTCGGGCCACATCAGCCTCCTCTGTGCTCATGTGCACGAACACTGGTTTCAATAAAGTTCCGTTAAGAAGATTAAAACGGGGCAAATATTTCACATTTAAATCTTTTGTGTGTGTGTTGCTGCTGCAGAGGGTTCAGGTCTGTGTCCCCCTTTGTTCAGTTAGCGGGAGGAAAGTCGTGGTTTTGCTGCCCCACGTTTTCAGTCGCAGTCAGGTGATCGCGTCTCAGCAGCGATCCATTTACTTCTTCCCCCAACCCGCCAGCCGCAGCCGTCTGCGCGCTGCGGGCAGAAACATAACGCCGTCGTGGACGGAAGACGCCACACCTGATCGGGTGGTTCGAGGTGGGACGATCGCCACGGAGGACTTTACCTAACGGCGGCAGCTTGACCCCTGCACCCCGCTGAGATCGTGTCCGCTTACTGTTAATCTCCACGGTCCCTCAGCACCACCCGTCGGATCTGGTCCTCGGAGACCCTCAGCACCACCCGTCGGATCTGGTCTGTGGAGACCCTCAGCACCACCCGTCGGATCTGGTCCTCGGAGACCCTCAGCACCACCCGTCGGATCTGGTCCGCGGAGACCCTCAGCACCACCCGTCGGATCTGGTCCGCGGAGACCATCAGCACCACCCGTCGGATCTGGTCCTCGGAGATGTGGAGGAAGTGATCCGGTCAGATGAGTCATCCTCCGCCATGTTCCCCACAGGTGTGCGAGTGCATGTGTGGCGTGCACAGAGAGAACGGTACCGGCCCGGAAGCTGGACCCCCACAGTGACGGGATCCGGGGCTCTGTTATGCTGTGGGGCCACGTTGCTGCCGTGGTCTGGGTCCGCCGTCCCCTTAGAGGGAGTGATCACTGCAGATCAATACAAAGCTGTTCTGATCACCTTTAACCAACCCGATGGGAGGGGTCTCCTCAGGGGTGACGGTGCCCCCCTCCAGAGGGCTCACTGAAGGGTTTGATGAAGATGATGTGGCCTTCGCAGTCACCAGGTCTCAGCCCAGCTGAGCTCCTCTGGGAGCTTTAGGACCGACCTGCCAGCCAGAGCTCGCCACCGCCATCATCAAAACCCCAGACCAGGGAGTTTCTTTGGAAGAAGGTGTCCGACCCTCCAGCAGGGTCCGGTCGGATCAGCAGGGTCCGGTCGGATCAGCAGGGTCCGGTCGGATCAGCTGCTGGTTCTTAAAACAACATGAATGTTTGAAATCAGGACGTTCAGCTTCTCTGTTGATCCCAGATCAGCAGTTTGTAAAGACCTTCCTATAAATCAGCTGATCTACTGACAGCCCTGAACCTTTACCACTGGGCCCTGGTGGCCCTGGTCGCCTCGTGGCCCTGGTGGCCCTCGTGGCCCTGGTCGCCTCGTGGCCCTCGTGGTTCTGGTGGTCCTCGTGGCCCTGGTGGCCCTTGGTGGTCCTCGTGGCCCTGGTGGTCCTCGTGGCCCTGGTGGCCCTGGTCGTCCTCGTGGTTCTGGTGGTCCTCGTGGCCCTGGTGGTCCTCGTGGCCCTGGTCGCCCTCGTGGCCCTGGTGGTCCTGGTCGCCCTCGTGGCCCTGGTGGTCCTGGTTGCCCTCGTGGCCCTGGTCGCCCTCATGGCCCTGGAGGGCCCTGGTGGTCCTCGTGGCCCTGGTGGCCCTGGTGGTCCTGGTTGCCCTCGTGGCCCTGGTCGCCCTCATGGCCCTGGAGGGCCCTGGTGGCCCTGGTGGTCCTCGTGGCCCTGGTGGTCCTCGTGGCCCTGGTGGTCCTCGTGGCCCTGGTGGTCCTCGTGGCCCTGGTGGTCACACTGCTTTCTGCTGTTTGCAGTGAATAATTCAGTAGTTTCTGAATGCAGGAGTTTAAATCAACTATCATTTCCTGCAGTAATTATACATTTACACAGTTTATGTCAGAGATGAGTTGATGAATGTATTGATTAATTGATGTATTGATTACTTTCAGGTGAACCGGTTGGGGATTGTTGCTGTCAGTAAGTAGATTTAAATATTTTTAAACTGAATTCACTCTGATGATGATGCTGCTGAAAGTTCTGCTCTGATTGGTTGCTGTGTTGTGATGTAATGTGGTGGTTGCCTAGGTAACAGCCTATCAGATGACATCAGCTGTATGGCAGCAGACAGGATGTTGGTATTTGCCGCCGCCGGACGACTCATCAGCGCCTTCGCCAGGAACAAAGAGGTAAGAAAACTTTATTTTAAAACATTTTTTGCTTCCATTTTATAAATGTATTTTAATTTGACTATTTAATGTTTTTAAAAGTTTTTCACATTTTCTTTTGTTCAAATAAAATCTTTGTTTAGAGACAAACAGGCTGAAATATATTTAACATAAAAATAAACAACTTATCCTTTTTTAAAATGTTTTCAAATTTGTTTTTGTAATCGTTTTTTTTTTTGCTTCCATTTTGTTTTTATTGTTTTTTTTAAATCTGTAACTTTTTAAAGATGTTTAATGTTCGAAATTCAAAAACCAGATTAGAGCCAAACTGTAGTTTTTTTAAACAATATTTTTTAAATAATTGTTATTAAAATGTATTTTATGTTTTTGAAATACATTGCTTTTGTTTTTTCTTCAGTTAAGTTTTAGATTTTACATATTTGTTTATAAGTTTTGTTCAAATGTAGAAACCAGAGAGAAATTAGAGGAAAAATAACAAAAAACTCAAATAAAAGAATAAATAATAAAAGAGTATTTTGACCCAGTTTGCTCTCCTTACAGGTGGTGATGCGTTACCATGGACACAGACAGGAAGTGCGTCTGCTGCTTCCTCTGGGTGATCAGCTGATCTCTGCTGACAGCGGTGGTGACGTCATCGTTTGGGACGTCCAGGGAGGAGGTGAGGGGGCGGGGCTTCACTTACTCTCCTCTGCTTCTGTATTTCACCTTTCCTGTTACCCATCATGCCTTACTCTCTCTCAGACATCTACCTGCGGCTGCAGTTTGACCCTGCCACCTTCGACGTGTCGGCCATGATGCACCCCAGCACCTACCTGAACAAGGTGCTGCTTGGAAGCTCCCAGGGTGCACTGCAGCTCTGGAACATCAAGACCAGGTTAGCATGTTAGCATCCAGGCTAACAGGCCTCTACAGCCCCAAAACCTCCAAACTTCCCGTCAGATTTCACTGTGAAACACCTGAAAGGTAAAGGAGCATCATGATGCTGCAGCGCACTTCCTGGTGATGTCATTAAATACGTGATGTCAGTTGTTCAGGTCAGTCGGTGCCTTCAGGACAGATTTATCACATCACGGTTCATTTATTGTGCGTTTTTAATGAAGTTTCGCCACAATAAGAAAAAAAAATCTGCCACATTAACACAAAAGCACGAAATATCAAAATCACCGTTTTAAAACCTAATAATGATGAATTAATATGCAGCTATGCTGCAGCCAATGGCAGGACGTCTGTGGCGGCTGTTGCAGTAACACGTCTTTCCACAGCACAGTCCGACTCGGCTAACGGCTAAAAGCTAACAGACAGGTGTCGCCTAACTGTGATTGGCTGGTTTATTTCCACCAAACCAGTGGAAACACTAACCAGGACGGTTTGGCTGAGTTTTCTTTTGTTCCTGTCGAGTTTGAATGAAGTTTAGATGAGTTGAGCTGCTCTGAGTTCAGTATTCAGTATTTTTCAGTTTGAAACCAAAGAGGTGTAAGAGTATTTCCTTCGCCACACTTCATCCTGTCCGCCGTGGCCTCGCTGCTCTGCGGTGCGATGAACAGAGCAGCTCAGCAATAAGAGCTCTGGTTATAAAACATAGAACAGACAGGCCTGCTACTAGCACCTCCATGCTAAATACGTTCTGCGCTGGGTGTCTGTCACACAGACAGTTATAGACAGGTTTCATCGGCAGCTGAGCCGTCGTTGGCAGCGAGTAGTGCAGATGTTGTGGACTCTTTGGATGAGTGCAGTAATACAAGTTTAATGTTTGTTCATTCTGTTATTGACCACCACAAAATATATTGCAAATTAAACACTAGTAAGTAGCAGAGCTGTAGTCAGGAGCTCGTGTATATATATATATATATATATTAAATTTCATTATTAACGTTAGAATCTGTTTGAACTTCTCAGGTCAGCCAGCAACGCGAGACAACAGGCGTCCAACACGGCAAACAGCCGTACGCATCGCAGAACAATTCAGTCGAGTTCAGGCAGAACAGCAGCGACGGCCCAGAAACCCCCAGTCCTCAGCCCCAGACCCGGTCAGCTGTTCCGAATCATTACCGTCCCACACGGTTCTTATGCGACGGAAACCTTCGCTTCTCCAGTAAATAGGACGAACCCCGTTAGATATTTCTAGTCCGCTCAGCTCGTGGAACCCGTTGGCTGAGCTCTGAGCCAGAAAGCTAACGTTATGCTAGCAAGACTCAAAGTCAACAACACGGCGTTCGGCTGACAAACAGAGAATGTAATCTGACAGTGTGTTTAACAACAAGACTAGCTAGCTGTCCATCTCTATCTCATTCATTCAGTTTTTTAACACTTTAAACGTATTATGTTGCTGATTGTTTTCTTCTTCTCTGTGTTCAGTAAGTTGTTGTTCACGTTCCCCGGCTGGTCAGCAGGAGTAACTGTTCTGAACCAGGTGAGTCATTTTCCAAATTTAGAGATAAATTATACTCGTATTTTTGTAATATTTAAATGTTTTAAATAATTTATCTTGAAAAATGTTCAATTAACATCAACAAAGTAAAGGACAAAATAACTAAAAAAGACAACGGAAACAAACTAAAGTGTCTGTAAAATGTTATTGTAGCTCTTAACGTTTGCTTTCGTTTTATTTTATAAAGCATTTAAAAGCTGATTCTTAATTCTGAATCACACATTTAAAACAATCTAAGAAAGGAAGTTAATGTTAAAGAGAAAGTGATGAATGTTGATTTATCCCATTTTATGAAGAAAACTTGAACTGAATGTTACTTTGATTTTTTTTTTTATCAATGCTTTTAATTTGAAAATAACTAATTTAAAATAGTTACTGAAGTGAGCCTCCTTCATATTTTTTATTTTTTTTAATAATAAAAACTTAATTTCCCAGAGTCCTGCGGTGGATGTGGTCGGCATCGGCACGGCGACGGGTCGCATCATAATTCACAACATCCGATTGGACGAGACGCTGATGAGCTTCACACAGGACTGGGGACCAATCAGCTCGCTCGCTTTCAGAACAGGTACAGGTGGAAGTCTCATGCCCGCTCCATTCACTGCCATTCATTCTGTCTCTGTCTTAGTGTCATGACCGCATAAGACAAACTACACAGTCATAACAAACAGTAACAAAGTGCAGGAAAACTCCTGGGGTCTATTCCAGAAAGCAGGTTTAGTGAAAACTCTGGGTCAGTTACCATGGTAACATAAACTCTGGGTCAGTTACCATGGTAACATAAACTCTGGGTCAGTTCCTGCGCCTCCTCTCACAGCCGACTCGCTGCTTCCTCCGTCGGGACGCATCGCAGCGCGTCGGTTAGCCGAGGTTTCCTGTCAGAGGCTAAATCCTGGTCGGTCAGTTTGTTACTGACTTCCTGTCAGTCGCTTCTGTGAACAGCGGTTTCGCCCTCACGTTCAAATATTCCACAGCAGGAAGTCACTGACAATAAAACCTCTGCATGTCCGTCTGTCGTTCTCTCTGATCGATATGTTTCATCTTCAGTTGCCGCTCTGCGTTCTGTCAGATTAAAGCTGAACTAATGTATTTAAACGTAAAGTAGGCTGCAGCCCAACGCAGTCAGATTCCACCTCTTCATCACCATCAAGGAAACGTTCGTCCGGTAAACGATGAAGGAGGAGGCTCGCGGAGGGGGGGCAGGAGGCTCGCGGGGGGCGGCAGGAGGCTCGCAGGAAGGTCGCAGGGGGCGGCAGGAGGCTCGCGGGGGCGGCAGGAGGCTCATGGGGCGGCAGGAGGCTGTGAGGCGGCAGGAGGCTCAGGCGGCAGGAAGGTCGCAGGGGCGGCAGGAGGCTCGCAGGGGCGGCAGGAGGCTCAGGGGGCGGCAGGAGGCTGCAGGGGGCGGCAGGAGGCTCGCAGGAAGGTCGCAGGGGGCGGCAGGAGGCTCGCAGGGGGCGGCAGGAGGCTCGCAGGAAGGTCGCAGGGGGCGGCAGGAGGCTCGCAGGGGGCAGGAGGCTCGTGGGGCGGCAGGAGGCTGGGGGCGGCAGGAGGCTGGGGGCGGCAGGAAGGTCGGGGCGGCAGGAGGCTCGCAGGAGGCGGCAGGAGGTGGCAGGAAGGTCGCAGGGCGGCAGGAGGCTCGCAGGAGGTCGCAGGGGGGCAGGAGGTCGCAGGGGCGGCAGGAAGGTCGCAGGGCGGCAGGAGGCTCGCAGGAGGCGGCAGGGGGCGGCAGGGGGCGGCAGGCAGGAGGCTGGGGGCGGCAGGAAGGTCGCGGGGGCGGCAGGCAGGAGGCTGGGGGCGGCAGGAAGGTCGCAGGGGGCGGCAGGAAGGTCGCAGGGGGCAGGAGGCTCGCAGGAGGCTCGCAGGGGCGGCAGGAAGGTCGCAGGAGGCTCGCAGGAGGCGGCAGGGGGCGGCAGGAAGGTCGGGGCGGCAGGAGGCGGCAGGAGGCGGCAGGGGGCGGCAGGAAGGTCGCGGGGGCGGCAGGAGGCGGCAGGAGGAGGCTCGGCAGGAGGCTGGGGGCGGCAGGAAGGTCGGCAGGAAGGTCGGGGCGGCAGGAAGGTCGGCGGCAGGAGGAGGCTCATGGGGCGGCAGGAGGCTCGCAGGAGGCTCAGAGGGGCGGCAGGAAGGTCGAGGGGCGGCAGGAGGCAGGAGGCGGCAGGAGGCGGCAGGAAGGTCGCGGGGGCGGCAGGAGGCTCGCAGGGGGCGGCAGGAAGGTCGCAGGGGGCGGCAGGAAGCTCGCAGGGGGCGGCAGGAAGGTCGCAGGGGGCGGCAGGAAGGCGGCAGGAAGGCGGCAGGGGGCGGCAGGAAGGTCGGGGCGGCAGGGGGCTGCAGGAAGGTCGCTGGGGGCGGCAGGATGCCGCAGGAAGGCGGCAGGAGGCGCAGGGGGCGGCAGGAGGCTCGCAGGGGGCGGCAGGAGGCGCGCAGGGGGCGGCAGGAGTCCAAAGATGATATATTTCCTCTTGTGTTCTTGTGGATTGATGCAGTTACCTCTTCTTTAGGGTCCTTTCTGAAGGTTATTTTGCAAAGGTCCCACTTTTTTAGGTCCCGTTTGAGATGGACTCAGGCGCTCGTCCTTGGCGCCGCTACTCTCATGGAATCTCTCTTTCTCTGTCAGACGGTCCTCCCATCGTGGCATCTGGCAGTCCTCAGGGCCACATTGCATTCTGGGATCTGGAGCGCCGTCAGCTGGTCACTCAGCAGAGACATGCCCACAGCACAGCCGTTGCCGCGGCAACCTTCCTGCACGGAGAGCCGCTATTGGTCACCAACGGAGCCGACAATGCCATCAAGGTAAAACAAACAGACAGACAGATATAAAGGTAAGACTGCAATTAAAACTAATTAAAACAAACATTAAAGCAGATGAACCTGTGAAAACTTCACCATTATTACTGTTTAGTGTTACAAATGTATTTTTTCATACATACTCCTAATGGTACGTATAATCCTTATATAATTTTTTATATATATATATATTTTCTCTTTTGATTTTGTGTTTTTAATTTATTTTAATTTATTTTCTCTTTATTAAAGACGTGGTATTCAGTCCTCCTCCACTAATCCTAATTGATTAGTAATTATTTGTTTTTGTTTGCAGGTGTGGATATTTGACCAGGAGGGGGGTGGAGCCAGATTGCTGCGGCGTCGTCAGGGCCACAGTGCCCCGCCCACCACCATCCATCACCACGGCAACGACGGAAAAAACATCCTCAGTGCTGGTAAATAAACTGCTTCATCATCAGCATAAAACATACTTTATTTTATACAGTTAATAATTATTTTATTATATTAATCGTGTTATATTATTATTATTATTATTATTATTATTTAATGCTTTTTAAATTGTTTTACTAATAATTTTAATTCTACTTGGGTGCTTTTAATGTTTGTTATTTTAGTTTGTTGACTTTTTTCAGGTCAGTTAATTTGTTTATTTTGTTATGAAACAAAATTTCCAGTTAGCTTTATTTATTTTATTTTATTTTTTACATATTTTACAGTATAATACACATTTTTATTAAATTAGCAGAACGTAAACGATGTGCTTTCTGCCCCCTGCAGGTCAGGATGGGACGCTGCAGTCTTTCTCCACCGTCCACGAGCGCTTCAACAAGAACTTGGGTCGCGGTCAGTTCAGCCGTCCAACCAGACTCTGTTTAAAAGATATGATTTTAAAATGCCTTGCTCAGCAGCAGAGAACAACAACAACTAACGTATGTGAACCGAAATGCTGTGAGTCTGCGGTTTGATTTGGTATCCATGGTAACAACCAGTTAGAATTTATTTAGTACAACAGGATTCTTTAAAAACAAATCTGGTGTTTTTCCTCGATCATTTCCAATTCACTGTCACCATGAAGAAGGAAAAAGGAGGCAGTCGGGATAAACGGCGGCTTTTTTGACTTGACGTTGGTTCTGCTGAGAAACTAGAACATAATAAAATCCAGATGTTTGAATGGAGTCTGGCTGAAACACAGTGTTCTGTGCTTGTTTTGTCCAGGCTCCATTAACAAGAAGAAAGAGCAGAAGAAGAAGAAGGGGTTGTCCTACGAGGAGCTGCGTCTTCCTGCCATCACGGCGTTCTCCTCTGGTGGGTGCTCCGACACAAACTTAACCCACAAAGAACCCCGTCGAGAAAATGCCCGGTTTAAACAGTACCTGTTCTCGCTCTGTTGATTGACAGCTGCTGCTCGTCAGTCAGACTGGGACGGCATCGTCGCTTGTCATCGCGGTCGCCTAGCAACCACCACGTGGAACTACCAGCGGTGCACCATGGGAGCTCACCATCTGCAGCCGCCAGTCACGCAGGGACGCCATCGCTACGGTAACACCATCGTCACACCTGTGTTTTTCTAAGCTCCTCCCCTCACTTTTTCTCAGGGTCACGTGACTTCCTGTTCTGTTCCCAGGCTGTCGACATCACTTCCTGTGGCAACTTCGCTGTGATTGGCTCATCATGTGGCCGCGTCGACGTCTACAACCTGCAGTCTGGCCTGCACCGTGGTTGCTACGGCGACGAGGAGAAAGGTGTGTTCACCTGTTCTTGTCTGTGATTGGTCCATTCTGTGTCTCTCTCTGTCATTAACCCTGCCCCCTCTGTTCCAGCTCACAGCGGGGCGGTGCGAGGCGTCGCCACGGATACCCTGAACCAGCTGACACTCACAGCAGGCTCTGATTGGCTGCTCAAGTTCTGGCGCTTCAAGAGCCGGAAACAGGAAGAGCAGCTGAAGCTAAACGCTGCGCCAGCTAGCATGATGCTGCACAGAGACAGGTAGCTAACTGTTAGCATGATGCTGCACAGAGACAGGTAGCTAACTGTTAGCATGATGCTGCACAGAGACAGGTAGCTAACTGTTAGCATGATGCTGCACAGAGACAGGTAGCTAACTGTTAGCATGATGCTGCACAGAGACAGGTAGCTAACTGTTAGCATGACGCTACACAGAGACAGTTAGCTAACTGTTAGCATGACGCTACACAGAGACAGGTAGCTAACTGTTAGCATGATGCTACACAGAGACAGTTAGCTAACTGTTAGCATGACGCTACACAGAGACAGGTAGCTAACTGTTAGCATGACGCTACACAGAGACAGTTAGCTAACAGTGTTTTTGTTTCTTTTATGTTAGCGGGATGTTAGCATTAGCGCTGGATGACTTCACGCTGCTGGTGGTCGACATAGAAACCAGACGGGTCGTCAGGAAGTTTGTAGGTCACCACGGCAACATCAACAACATGGTGGGTCGAGGCTAAAGCAGCCACTGATGTTGAATACAAACGAGCATCACAGACTCAGTCTTCTAACAGCTTCTAACGTCTTCCTCAGACCTTCAGCCCCGATGGCCGCTGGCTGGTTACCGTGGCGATGGACTGCACCGTTCGTACCTGGGACGTCCCGTCTGGATGGTAAGAAATGAACAGTCCGCTTCTTTTACTGCTTCACCGCTCTTCACGTTAATGTCGACAGACTGTCCAGTTTATACTTCGTCTGTTACTCTTTAAATGAGTTACTTTCAGTTTTTAACTTTAACTTTCTTTATTCTGTATTTATTCTCTGAAATGTTTGTTTTTCTGATTATTGTAAATAAATTAAATATGTTGACAGGTGTGTTTCGCTTCTTCTTCTTCAGTCTCGTCGACTGTTTCCTGGTTGCCATGGCGCCGGTGGGCGTGTCCTTGTCACCAACCGGAGACTTCCTGGCGACGGCGCACCTTGACAGTCTGGGCGTTTACCTCTGGTCTGAACCAATCACAGTGCAGTGTTTAGTTACAGCAGCCAATCAGATAGCCCGTGTTGACCTTTCATGATATTGTTTGGTGTTTGTAAAGATGACATCACCGATCTGAGTATTTGAGTTGTTGTCAGCTGATCCCCTCCGGCAGCCAATCACAGTGCAGCTCTTCTCCCTCAGGACCAATAAGAGTCTGTGTGGGCCCGTGGGGCTCCGCCCCCTCCCAGCTGACTACCAACCGGCTGAGGAGACGCTGCCGGGGGTCACAGCGGACGAGTCAGAACAGGAAGTGATGTCAGAGGAGGTTGAGGATGCGTACGAGTCAGCGGAGCAGTTGGGGGCGGAGCTTGTGACTCTGTCTCTGCTGCCGGAGTCTCGATGGAAAAGTCTGCTGCACCTGGACACCATCAAGGTGAGTCTGAGTCCTCAGACCTGATCTGGAGCCAGTTCTCACGTCTTATTCAATATGGTTGATTTTTCATGGAAGCATGTTTAAAAATACAGGAAGCGGCGGCGTGGCGTTCCACTTGAGCTGCTTTCATCTGAACTGGGTATCAGTATTAATGATTCACCTGTTGTGTTTGCAGAGGAGGAATAAACCTGTAGCGCCCCCTGCTGCTCCGGCTGCTGCTCCTTTCTTCCTGCCAACACTTCCTGGTCTCACGCCTCGATTCACGTCGCCCACGGCAACCGAACAGGAAACACAGGTACGGCCGCTGGACCTTCAGTTCTTCTTCTCTCACAGAGCTTTGATCGACTGTCAGCCCTGGGCGGTTTTCCACCAGCGCAGCTAATTTAAACCCATTTCAAAGGCGAGAGCGGCGGCGAGAACAGGATACAGGGCGAGAGCGGCGGCGAGAACAGGATACAGGGCGAGAGCGGCGGCGAGAACAGGATACAGGGCGAGAGCGGCGGAAACCCGCTGACGGGCGACACGACGAGACGAGGCGTCGACAAAACTCTCGCTTAAACTAGCGAGACGGAAACCCAGCAGAGACGCGGCTGGACGCCGATGATGATGATGATGACGATGAAGATGACGAGATGAAGATGATGATGATGATGAAGATGATGATGATGAAGATGATGACGTGTTGTTGTTGTTGTTGCAGTCGAAGCTGCTGAGTTGGGGTTTGTTGTCTCGGAGGTCAGAGTTCAGCGCTGGTCTGGAATCAGCTCTACAGTCTGGATCCTGTGAGTCTGTTTATTAATAAACGCTGATTAAACGTCACTAAACATCTGATCAACGTATTTCAGTTATTATTCATTTACAATAAAATGACTCTCTCTCTGTGCGCGCAGTCGATCGCCCGGTGCGTCTCCTGAAGGATTGTGGGCCGGCGGCGCTCTCCGTGGAGCTCACCTGTCTGACATCAGAGGGGGGCGGAGCCAGCCACCTGCTGCTGGCCTTCATTCACATGATTGACAGCATGTTGGCCAGTGGGCGGGACTTTGATCTGGCTCATGCTTACCTGGCGCTCTTCCTGAAGGTCAGCCAATCAGAGCGCAGCACTCATTTTTCACTCAGCCTTTTATTGTGAAAATGTTTTGTCAGCTTCCTGTTTGTTTGTTTTTTTTCCAGCTCCATCTCCGCGCGTTGTCGCAGGACGCCGTCGCCGTGGCAGCGTTGCTCCGCCTCTCGTCCCGGCTGGAGACCGGGTGGGCGGAGCTACGGGCATCACTCGACCAATCACTGTGTCTGCTGTCGTACGCCAAGAGTGCGCTGCTGTGACGCACGCGCTCAGTTTTGTACTTTATTAAAACTTGTCGGATGCCGAATCGTCTTTCTGTTCTGAGTTTTATGTTCAAATGATTTAATTTTCCGTGTTTAATAAATCAGTGGACGCGTTTGTCCGCCAGAGGGCGCCGCCGCCGAAACATCTGCACGAACAGCTGATGTTCTCAGAGTTTTACGCTTCATTGAAACATTAATTTAACCTCCAGTTCAAGAGAAACATCCGTTAACAAATAAACTGAAAGCAGAATAATATGTATTACATGACTAATTATTGATCACCTGTAATGAAACACCATCAGCAGCCGGTCACGTGTCACTGAATGGACTTTGTGTCTGATCGATATTCTGATCGATAAGTCAGAACTTATCAATGGGAGTGATGGGTTGTTTAAACAGATCCGATCACTCGTCAATACGTGGATTGGTCTGCTTCCTTTGCTGTTTATATAGTTTATATATAGTTTATATATATATATATATATATATATATATATATATATATATATAGTTTATATATATAGTTTATATATATATATATATATATATAGTTTATATATATATATATATATATATATATATATATATATATAGTTTATATATATATATATAGTTTATATATATATATATATATATATATATATATATATATAGTTTATATATATATATATATATAGTTTATATATATATATATATATATATATATATATATATATATATATATATATATATATATATATATATATATATATATATATATATATAGTTTATATATATAGTTTATATATCTTTAGGAACTTCAGAAACGTTAAATATGAACAGAAGCTTCAAGCTTTGAAGAGAAATATCAGAAGGAATTTAGTGATAATCAATAATAACGAGGAGGAAGCTGAGGTTCTGAGTCTCGGGGTTCAGACTCTTTGAAAGACGACACATCGTGAATAAAAACTTTTAAATAAAGGTTTAATGTCGCCAAATTTACATTTGTGAATGAAAAGAATTGCCATAACAATCGTGCTGTTAATGGTTAAAGCTTTTGATTTGTCCTCCAGCGAAACGCCAAATTTAACGTCGCTGTTGTCGAAAGTTGTTTTGAGCCCAAAAACAGAAACCATCCCATAATAATACGAGAGAAAGAGCTCGTCTGTTTCAGTGTTCGCTGAACAAAAGGTTCAAACACTGTCTCAATATTAAAGTTTGGACGTAAAGATTCTCTGCAGGATAAACGTTATCTAACAGTTTGAAGCGAAGCTCTTCAGCTTTGCGGGACAGGAAGTGTGAAACAGCTGAGCTGTTTTATATTCTGACCGCTGAAACTCTTCATAATACTTCGTCTTCTTAAAGGAAAAACATTCATTGGATGAAACGGATCTGAAGAACTTGTTGTTACAGTTTTTGTCTAAAAAGGAAAAGTTTTGAACAGTTGAGGGAGCAGAGTTCATCCAGAAACCTCTCACAGAACCAATCACAGCTGTGGGATCGCACTGATGACTCGTGCAAACTGTTGATTAGAACAAATAACATTAGATTTGTGAATGAAGTCTGAATCGTTCAGTGAATTATGTCGTCCAGTAAAACCAGCATCGCGCCCTGATCAGCCCGGCGTTTGGGAAAGAATCCGTATTTACCTGTTATTCCATAATTGATCGTTGATTGGCTCAGTTTATTAATGATTAATTGAATTTGAGCTTGAATCTGTGTGAAAGGATTGAATTAGATTCACTTGTGTATTTGTTTCTTCCTGCTTCTGAGCCGTAAAGTTAAATAAAGAAATAAAACAATGAAATAAAAGTCCTGACCGGAAACTGCTCCTGATTCAGAGCCCCTCTAACCGGAAGTGACGTCTCCGCAGCGCTGAGTCAGCTGAACCAAACCGGAAGCAAAACAAACAGCAGGGCGCAGGCGCAGCAGCAGCACCCCGAGCTCGCGCTGCGCAGCGGACAAACTTTATTTCACTTTAATTAAACGTTTATTCTTTTATTTTGTTTTCCCGGGTAACTGACGTCAGCCAGCTGCGTCACCCAGCAGGTGAGAAACAGCACGAGACGCACCGGAGCGCGAGACCCGCCGCTGTTTGCCCAACGCGGAAGTTCAGCACGGAAGGTTTGAATTTAACTTTAATGATAAAGTTTTGTTAATTTTATCCGCAGGGCCGTTAGTTCAGCTCGCGGAGAAAAATCACAAAACATTTAGTTTATTTTATAAAACATCAGAAACATTTAATGCAGAGAAATTCAAATGTATATTTCAAAATGGCGGATTCTCTGAATTATTATTCAGTGTTTTACTCCTGGAACAGGAGAGGGAGGGGGAGGAGGAGGAGCAGGAGGAGAGGGAGGAGGAGGAGGAGAGGGAGGAAGAGGAGCAGGAGGAGGGGGAGGAGGGGGAGGAGGAACAGGAGGAGGGGGGGTGAGGAGGAGGTGGGGAGGAACAGGAGAGGGAGGAGGAACAGGAGGGGAGGAGGAGGGAGGAGGAGGAGGTGGGGAGGAACAGGAGGGGAGGAGGAACAGGAGGGGAGGAGGAGGGAGGAGGAGGAGGTGGGGAGGAACAGGAGGGAGGAGGAACAGGAGGGGAGGAGGAGGAGGTGGGGAGGAACAGGAGAGGGAGGAACAGGAGGGGAGGAGGAACAGGAGGGGGTGAGGAGGAGGGAGGTTTTATCAGCTGCAGCTCCTCCGGCTCAGTCTGATCATTTCACGATCGATCGATGCGATCAGTCAGTCGGATCAGCGCGAGCCGTCCGGTTAGCTTCCTGCTAACTTCACTTGTATTATTTCCTGTTTTTATGAATCGTTAGAGAACGAGTCAACGAAGCGTCTCCTGAGACGAGTCGCCCGGCAGGAAGTTGTCACGGCGGCGGCGGCGAGCGGAAATCGACCGCGAGGCGACACAAGAGGACGCGTGTTTAACGCGTAAAAGAAGCGAGAAGATCCCGACGTTTCCGCGCTGAACGTTACGAGTTATAATAATAATAATAATATTAGCTTCTGCGGAAGGACTTCCTGTTGACAAACACACCTGTGCAGCAGGTGAACGATTCTTTTGATTATTGATTATTGATTCGTCGCTCAGTCGCCGTGACGTCTTCAGATCTCGACAGGACGCGCAGGTCGCCGCCGCGACTTCGGCTGAAACTTCGATTCGACCTTCGGGTCGTTGATCGATATTTTGTGCAGATCGATTAATAAACTACACGTCGCAGCGCTGACACTGGATCCTCTGTTTCCCATCATGCACCTGGACAGTGAGTTTCTTTAGAGCTCATCAGCGTTTCTTACTTCTGTTTGTTTCTTCGTCGTCTCAGTGATGAAGAGGAGTCGGGTGCTGGCCGTGCTGGTGGGAGGAGTCTTTTGCGTGGCGGTGATGTCACTGTACCGCATGCTGGAGTTGATGCAGGGGGCGGAGCTTCAGAACAGAGGGGAGGCGCCCGCTAGACAGGTGGACGACGTGAGTCACTAAATACAATGAGTGGAATTTCAAAATAAAGCGTCTAAATGTTTTACTTTGTGTCGTCGCTGGTTTAATAAACGTTTATCAATAAGTTCGTTAAATCGATCAGAATCTTTGTCTGCAGGATTTGTCCCGCCTCCAGCAGAAGATTGACAGGCTGGAGCGTCTCCTTAGCGACAACAACCGTCTGGTTGCTGCGCTGCGTGACGCGATGCTCCACCGCAAAGCATCATGGGACACAGGGGAGGAGCCAACGTGAGCTCCGCCCACAGCCGAGCCGACTCGCCGCCTGGCTGCCGATTGGCCGAAGAGATGAAGGACGGGGCCGACGGAGTACAGGTTAGCTTAGCATGCTAACAGCGTTAGCGTTTAAGTGTTTTTTTTGTAGATTTGAAATAATGAACTTTATTATTTTAATATTATTATGTTTTAGTATGAAGTGTTCGTCTGGTTTTTAGCTGCTGGATGTTTACGACCTGCTGCCGTTCGATAATCCCGACGGCGGCGCCTGGAAACAGGGTTTTGAGATCCGTTACCACGGCAACGAGTGGGACGAGCAGCCGCTGGAACTTTTTCTGGTTCCGCATTCGCACAACGACCCGGGTGAGACACACACACACACACACACACACACACACACAGCGAGCGTCTCCGTCCCGTCAGCAGCCGGTTTAAATAAAGGTTTTCAAACGTGTGTGTGTGTTTCTGTGTGTGTGTGTGTGTGTTTCTGTGTGTGTGTGTGTGTGTCTGTGTTTCTGTGTGTGTGTTTCTGTGTGTGTGTGTGTGTGTTTGTGTGTTCCTGTGTGTGTGTGTGTGTGTGTGTGTGTCTGTGTTTCTGTGTGTGTGTGTGTGTGTGTGTGTGTTTCTGTGTGTGTGTGTGTGTGTGTGTGTCTGTGTGTTTCAGGCTGGTTGAAGACGTTCGACGGTTATTATCAGGATCAGACGAAACACATCCTCAACAACATGCTGATCAAACTGACGGAGGACAGCAGGTAAACTCGTCTCACTTCCTGTCTGCGGCGCTCAGCTGCGAGCTCATTGGTTCCTGCTGAAGACCTTTAAAAACACAGATCTGTAGCTTCCTGTTTAAAAAGGCTCAGCAGTTTTCAAACAGCTGCTCGCTGTAGTTTCTATCAGACCAACAGCAGGAAGCAGAGCGTCTGTTGGGGACTATTTCCAGCGGCGGATGAATCCACATGTGGTGCTGCAGTGAGTGTTTGGGGCCGCAGGACGGTGTGTTAGTGTGTGTGTGTTAGTGTGTGTGTGTGAGTGTGTGTGTGTGTGTGTTGAAACAGAAGAATCAAACTCATTCTGTAAAACATCAAAGAGGAGGAGCCTGAAGTTAAATTTGATGACGGCTTTGTGTTCCTGCTTCTCGGTGAATCAGGTCACATGTTTGTTATCGGGACTTTCCAGGTAACTCAGGTTAAACTGCTGTCATTGATCTGTGTTCATCAGGAGGAAGATGATTTGGGCAGAAATCAGTTATTTCTCTAAATGGTGGAACGAGATCGACGAGCAGAAGAGAGCGATGGTCAAACGGTAACTTTTTAAAATCTCAATGTCGCCGTTTTCGTCTGTGAAGCTTAAACTTTAAAATAAACTTTGCTGCAGAGACAAAACTTTCTTCACGTTTTATTTCTCTGATCTGAAGCTGTTTTGTTCGACTTTTTAATTTGAGCTTTTTATTGTATTCATTAGTTGTTCGTTTGATCGTGTGCTTTCATGTTTCCACGTTGTCGTTCTTTAATCATCGTGAGGTTTTGTGTTTCACGTTTTATTCTTTTCTCTCGTTTAAAGTCGCGTTTTCTTTCTTCCTGTTGTGTTCCCGCTCTGTGATTGGTCAGTCTGGTGGGGGCGGGGCAGCTGGAGCTGGTGACGGGCGGCTGGGTGATGGCCGACGAGGCAAACTCTCATTACTTCGCTCTGTTGGATCAGCTGATCGAGGGACACCAGTGGATCCAGCGACACCTGGGTTCGTGTCACCTCCGCGACGCTTCCTTTCACCGTGTGCTACGTCGCTTCACGCGTCGCAGTTTTAAACTTGATTTTTCTGCGCAGGTGTGAAGCCGAGCAGCGGTTGGGCGGTGGATCCGTTCGGCCACTCCCCCTCTATGACCTACCTGCTGAAGGGGGCGGGTCTTCGTGACATCGTCATCCAACGCACTCACTACGCCGTCAAGAAACACTTCGCCCAGCAACAGACGCTCGAGTTTCTATGGCGACAGAGCTGGGGTAAATGTTTTTAAAGAAAGTTTGATTTCTGAGAGAATTTCAGAAGAAAAATGGGAAATTAGTTTTTCACATTTATGATTTTTTAAATTATAATAACTCATTCGTCCAGCAGCGGTCCCTGAGGGCGGGGCTTAAGCAACACAGAGTAGCATAAATTTCTGAGTTCTCAGACCATTTTCACAATTGAGAATGACTTCCGGATGGGAGCCGAAACGTCTTGATTCTGAAAACAGCGTCCAGACGACTACGACTGAAACCTTTTCTACGATGTAATAACTTAGTTTCTGTTTGTTATTTTTACAACGAACATGAGAAACAGTAATTCAACAGCAAAACATCACAACTGAAAATGAATACAACTGCATCGTAATCCAGATATAAAATCAGACACAAAGAAGGAAACAGCTTTTCTCAAGAATTCAGTGTGAATAAATACAAACGCAAACAAATGATTTGAGTGAAGATTTTGTAAAATTGGTCCAAATTATTAAAAAATATAAAAACACGGTGTTACGACAATTTGCAAAAGACATAGAAAGATTGTTTTCAGTCGCTCTGACCTGTTCGTTAGAAACGTTAAGGTTTTATCGTTAAATACTGGATTTAGGAGGCGTTTAACCACAGAATCTCAGACAGGAAGTAGCTGATGAAATATTCAGAGTGATGTCATCCAAGAGATCGGACTGAACGTGGAAACAAAACACACACGAGTAATTAATGCAGCAAGTAATAGTTCGTTAATTAAAAGCAACTCGTTGAAAAAGAGAAACCTGAATGTTTCTAATCTCTGTGAGATTAAAGTTACGTAAAGTTCAGGTAAAATATGTAAAACGTGTCTCTAACTCCTCCCACTTCCTGTGTGTCAGACTCCTCCTCCCGCAGCGACATCACGTGTCACATGATGCCGTTCTACAGCTACGACATACCGCACACGTGCGGTCCAAACCCGGCTGTCTGTTGTCAGTTCGATTTCCACCGCCTGCCGGGGGGGCGGGTCTTCTGTCCGTGGAGGAAACCGCCGCAGCCAATCACAGAGGAGAACGTCCAGGAGCGGTAAGCGGGGGGCGGGGCCAAAGATAACAATAATGAAATAATTGCTATTTATAATTTAGAATTATTATTAATATTAAAGAGGCCGTGTTATGCTTTTCCTGCCGTAGCGGCGGCCTCCCGTCCCACAGAATCAGACACACAGATTTGCATAACACTCACCTGGGGGCGGTTTGGCCAGGTGCCGCCCTCCGCCCGTCTGAGCTGGCGAGCGCGCTGCTCACGGCGCTGAAAGGAGTCTGCTCAGGACGACTCGGTCAAGAGCTTTTTCAGTTGTGAAGGAAAGTTAGTTTCTTGATGGACAGGTGGCTTTACTTGTTGCTAAAGTAACCGCTAACTACTGATAACTGCAGCTACCGTTAGCTGTTAGCCGTGCAGCTAGCGCTATTAGCTAGCTGACCACTTTAGTGGAGCCGCAGAATAAAAGCATAGAGCTGGAAGCGAGCACGAGGTCCTCTTTAATAAAAGTCATTACAGTGGTTTCACAGTGTGTAGTTCGTCCTTAAAACAGCAGATTTCTGAATGGAGTTCCCTGACGTTTCTTTGAATGTTGAGATTAAACTGTAAATCGCAAGTGAAAAAGTTACAGAGTAAACATTGACTGCATCAGATTTTGTTCACAAACGTTGGATAAAACGTCTTTCAGCTTTATTTCAGCGGGTTAGAAACCAACTTCCTGTCTGCTTCGACAGTTTTTGTGCGGTTTATTTGTGCGGTGAAGCTCTTGCGTGCGACTGTGTGGTTGCTCAGCTGATGTGTGACCTCGCCGATGCTCCCGTGTGTCCTCAGAGCTCGCCTCCTGCTGGATCAGTACCGCCAGAAGTCTCGGCTCTTCCGCTCTCCGGTCCTTCTCGTTCCGCTCGGGGACGACTTTCGATTCGTGGAGTCGAGCGAGTGGGACGCTCAGTTCGGTAACTACCAGAAACTCTTCGACTACTTCGACCAACACCCGGAGCTCCACATCAAGGTGAGCACCTGAGACACCTGGGAGGGGGCGGAGCACGAGGAGGGGGAATAATGAAAGCGACAGCAGGAAACGCCGGCTGGGAGTCAGATTCATCGGCACGCTGAGGTTAAAAAGCTGATAGTTACAACAGCTTTGCTCTCTAATATATAATAAACGACGTGTTTCCGCTCATAAAGATATGTGATGAAGGATGTTTTATTAACGAGAGGAGAAACACGTGCAGCTACACGAAGCAGGCGTTTCACCCTCAGGTGTGTGGAACAGGCCGGACGCCAGCAGCGAACGTGTAACGTTGCCCAAATCAGCCTTCAGGTACAGAAACTGTATTTACACATCTGATGGATCCTCGATTAGAAATGTGTTATCAATGAATATTGATCCTGACCTATATAAAATAGAAGTGTGGGTCATCAATAACAGGCGGAGATACGCGATGTTTGTCGTCGTGTTCGGACGACGTCGTCGCAGCCCGAACTTTCTTCTTCTGCCGTCTGTTTTCAGGCTCGATTCGGGACTCTCTCGGATTACTTCGAGGCTCTTCGTCGGCGTCTGAGCGCAGCAGGAGCGACTCTGCCGACACTTCGCGGCGACTTCTTCACGTACGCCGACCGTGATGATCATTACTGGAGCGGATACTTCACCTCCAGACCGTTTTACAAACGCCTCGACAGAACGCTGGAGGCCACGCTCAGGTACGCCCCTCGTGTGTCGCACGGCGGGTTTGTTTTCTTTCTTCTCGCTAAAATGTCTTTGCAAAAACTCTAAATGTTGTACAGACTCTGGTCGAATCCCGACCACGGTTCTGCTGATGCGTTTCACATATTTACATTTTAAATCGTTTTATTACATTTTTCTACTTTTTATACTGCGTTTCCCGCAGTTTGTCCCTTTTTGTTTCATAAATGTTTTCATCTCATCTTTATTTTCTGTTCACCTTTAAAGACGTTCTTCTTCTCTCTCCGACAGGCGACAGAAATCCTCTTCACCCTGACGTTGGCTGAAATGCGTCGTTTCCGTGGCGACGGTCGTCCGGTCGCAGATTTCCCAGCGCGCGAACACTTCCGGCGTTTGACGGCAGGGAGGCGGAGCCTGGCGCTGTTCCAGCACCACGACGGCATCACTGGCACTGCCCGCGACCCCGTGGTGGTCGACTACGGCACCAGGTGGCTACTTCCTGTTAGCATGTTGGCGTAGTCAGAAGTTAAAGAATAAGTTGGTTTTAGTTGTGTAAGGTGAAAAAACACACGTGACATGCTAAGACTTTAAAATGTTAGCATGTTAGCATTCGGTAACCAGGTCAAAACTTGTTAGCATGTTAGCATTCGGTAACCAGGTCAAAACTTGTTAGCATGTTAGCTTAAATCAAGGGCAAAAGAAAATATTTAAAAAGTCCTATGAAATGTTAGCGGTTGAATGTGTGTACATTAGCATACGGGGTTAACAGGTTAGCTAGCTTTATTAGCTTTTTAGCATCTTAGCAGGGTGGTGGGAATATAAAGCTAACAATGTAATAATAATTTGACAACACTTATTTAGGTTATTCAACCTAAAGAAAAGTAAAGTAAATGTTCTTCTATGTTAACAAAGAGTTACAGGTTTCAAAGCAGCAGTTAGCAGGTAAAAGCTAGCAGGTGTTAGCATGGAAAGCATTATTTTAGGGAAATACATGAATAGTGTTTACTGAGTTTTGTTGATGAACTATTGTTAAAATAACACAAAGTTTTAATGTATTGTTACCTTAAACATTTATTTTTCATACATTTTTTAGCGTAAATTTGTTTTGTTTATATATTTGTAATTTAGATGTATTTTTTATATTGATCCTTCATTACATTTGCAAATCAATGTTATCGTCGTAGCACTGGAACACTTTAGCGTCTTTAGCGTTAGCATGTTTTTTGTCTCATTTGTCCCTCCATGCTCTCTGTTGAAGGACGTCGTCGTCACTGGCAACGGTAACAGGTACCACCTCGCTTAGTGTAAGCAGTTAGCGTTAGCCTCCCATCATACCCATTCATTTAGCATTAGCATCTAGCATTAATTTCCCATCCCTCCCGTTAAAGCGTATCGTTAACATTGTGTTTCACAGTGTAGTTTGTCAGTCAGCGTTTGACATTTGTTGAAGTGAAGTTGTGAGATTTGTATTTTAAATAAAGTTTTGATTATGTAATAAAGTTTTTTTTTAGGCTTCAGTGCGTTGCAGTACGTAATAAGTCTCACATTTACAGTCTGAATAAAGTCAATCAATGAAAATAAAAAACAAAAAACAATTTAAAAAAGTAACATTTCTCCAAAATAAAGGAAATCAAATCTTTCATGTTAAAAGTCAAGAAGAAAAAGATTAAAGTCTGAACTAAAATGTTATTTTCCAGGTTGTTTCACTCGATCCTGAACCTGCGCCAGGTGCTGCAGAGCTCCGCCCACTGGCTGCTCCTATTGGACAAGAGCCAGTACCACCACGACCAATCAAAAGCCTTCCTGCAAATGGTGACCTTTGACCCCATCACCTCTTTTACAGTTGTCCTATGCATAATGGATTATAACTCATAATAATATTTAAAGTTTTGAATCGATCAGACGTAGAGACACGATTCAATAATACCTGAAACAGGTAACATGCAGGTGTATTTTCAGTTCTGGCCATCGGCATTTATAAACATGTTGAGGATGATGTCAGTTTCAGTCTGATGCGTCACAGCTGGAGCAGAAATGTAAAAACGGGTTTGGAAATATCGGGAAAATGTACATGTGATATTTGTTTCAGGATGACGTGATCTCAGCGCAGGACGCTCTGCCTCAGAAGTCCTCGCTCACGCTCAGTGATGAGCCCAGGTGAGGGGCGGGGCTTACAGGGGGAAGAGGCGGAGTCAGAATAACTTACTTTCTTATTTTAAACCATTGAAACTTAAGAAACGTCTCAGCGACTTCAGTAAATCTGTTGCTAGGAAACATCTGTAGCGCTGTCCAATCAGGAGCAATCGGCTATATAAACAGGAAGTCACTGCAGCGTCAGGAGCTAGCGTAACTTGTAATTCATACAGTTTATAATGAGAGGGAAATATCTGACTATGCTAAGCTAACTGACTCTTCGCTCTAAACGGCTCAGATGTTAGCATGCTAACGTTAGCTTTGTCAGTCGGTTCAGTTAGCTAACAGCATTTCCACCTGCAGTTAGCGGCTGTAAACATTGAGTAACAGCTGATCTGTACGTGAGAACGTTAGTGAGCTGCTACCTGGTTTAGCTTAGCGATGATAAAACTCCACTTAGTAACACTGACGTCAGAACGAGGCTCAGTTTGAATTAATGAGCAGCTACCGCTAATTCGCTAATGTTAGCATGCTAACACGTTAAGCTAAGATGGTGAACATGATAAACATTATACCTGTTAAACACACGGTCATGTTAGCGTTGTCACTGTGAGCATGTTAGCATGCTAACACGTTAAGCTAAGATGGCGAACATGATAAACATTATACCTGTTAAACACACGGTCATGTTAGCGTTGTCACTGTGAGCATGTTAGCATGCTAACACGTTAAGCTAAGATGGTGAACATGATAAACATTATACCTGTTAAACACACGGTCATGTTAGCATTGTCACTGTGAGCATGTTAGCATGCTAACACGTTAAGCTAAGATGGTGAACATGATAAACATTATACCTGTTAAACACACGGTCATGTTAGCATTGTCACTGTGAGCATGTTAGCGAGCTGTTATAATGTTTTTTGTCACATTGACTTGATATTGAATATTGATCATGTTTGTTTCAGGTCATTGATCATCTTCAACCCGACGGAGCAGCTCCGTACGTCCGTCATCAGCGTCGTCGTCGACTCTCCGGACGCTCGCGTTGTCGATGCGGAAACGGGTCGACCAATGGCTGCACAGATCTCTGCGGTGTGGGCGGAGCCGAGCCGGGCGTCCACAGAAGCTTTCCAGGTGACGAGCAGTTCGGTTAATTTAATTATTCCACGTTATTTAGTTTTTACCTGGAATTTGTCATTTTTACATAATTTAGTTTGTTTCATTCTGCAAAGAGCTCAACATATTATTATTATTATTATTATTATTGTTGTTGTTGTTATTATTGTTATTATTGTTATTAGCATTATTTATAATTGGACTTGTTTTAATGTTACTTCTTCCTGGTTGGTGGTAAGCCCCTCCCCTGAACAGGGATGTCCAATCACAGCTCAGCAGCAGTATGTAGTCACAGCAGGTGTGTCAGTGTTGAGGTGGCGGATGTTTTGAACTTTATACTTTCGTCTTCAGCTCGACTTCGTGGCTGAGCTTCCTCCTCTGTCGCTCGGCGTGTATCATGTGACCAAAGCCTCTGTTGGCTCCGCCCACCGGGCTCGGTACACCTTCCATCGTCGCGGCAACCCGCCAACCATCCAGGCCGTACACTTCCAGGTGTCCGACCCACAAGTACCCGAGGCCGACGCCCCCCTGTCGCTTAGCAACAAGCACGTCCAAATATGGAGCTCGCCGGAGACCGGCCTGCTGCAGGTCAGACCTTTCAAATTAAAAGTCCATTTAACAGCAAAATGTTTCAGAGTAAAAGTGAAAAAATACAACAAACAGAAAAATCTATTCTGGACGATTTATTAATGAATCACGACCGGAACTGTACAAATGTGTTTACTTGTATGATATTGATAAGTTATTGATTTATATAACGATATATACGACATCATGTTTTCATTAGTATTTATATAAATATGTTATAAATCCAATTACTGATTTAAATTTTTATTAACTAAATTATTTATTTGTTTTACTAATAAAGTTTCTTTAAACGTTTTATTTCTTATTTTGAAATGTAGAAGCTCCGTCTGCAGTCCGGTCTGGCCCGTCAGGTCCAGGTCCAGTTTCTGTGGTACGGAACGAGAACCAGTGCAAACCAGGACAAGAGCGGAGCCTACCTGTTCCTGCCGGGGGAGGAGGGGGCCCAGGTAAGACCAGGACCGCAAACCAGTCTGAACCGGATCAGTCAGACCAGGACTAAACGTCTCTCTCTCGCTGTCCTCTGATTCACCGTGAATGTCTCTCGCCCTCCCGCAGCTCTACTCGTCCTCAGAGCCGCCCCTGGTTCGGGTCTCCAGAGGTCCGGTCTTCTCTGACATCACTTCCTGTTTCCGACACTTCACGCACAGAGTCCGACTTTACCACCTGGACGGTAACGAGACCAGATTTACAGTTTAATCATCTTTTCTTCAAGGTGCCGCCTTCTGCTGGTCCCGCTGCGCACAGAGCCCCGGGTTCTGCCCGTCAGGCTGCGCACAGAGCCCCGGGTTCTGTCTGTCAGGCTGCGCACAGAGCCCCGGGTTCTGCCCGTCAGGCTGCGCACCGAGCCCCGGGTTCTGTCCGTCAGGCTGCGCACCGAGCCCCGGGTTCTGTCTGTCAGGCTGCGCACCGAGCCCCGGGTTCTGCCTGTCAGGCTGCGCACCGAGCCCCGGGTTCTGCCTGTCAGGCTGCGCACCGAGCCCCGGGTTCTGCCTGTCAGGCTGCGCACAGGCTGCCTGATAGATACTGCGCTCCAAGATGACGTCTCATTTAACACTTAAAACGTTGTTCAGGCTTCTGCACAGAGCATGCTCAGTAGAGTCCCATGCATGTTAGAGACTTCCTGTTGGCTCTTAACTTAATTGTGCATCAATTTGATTTAAATTAATATCATTAATCGAAATGAACGATTTCACAATAAAAGTCTCCTGTCTGTCTCTGCCCCAGGGCATGCTGGGAGGTCCCTGGAGATTTCCAACATGGTGGACATCAGGTCAGAGGTCAACCGTGAGCTTGTCATGCGGCTCGTCAGCGATGTTGCCAATGGCAACCGTTTCTACTCCGACCTCAACAGTTTCCAGGTTCATACAGTCACGCTGTGACATCATGAGCCTGTCTGTTAGTGGTGATTGGTAGCTTATTGATCGGTTGTTGATCGGTTATTGATCGGTTATTGATTGGTTATGGGTGCAGATGCAGCAGCGGCGGACTCTGGCGAAGCTCCCCCTGCAGGCGAACTTTTACCCGATGAGCTCGGCGTCGTTCCTGCAGGACTCGACGTCTCGTGTGTCTCTGCTGTCGGCTCAGAGTCAGGCCGTCGCGTCACTCAGACCAGGTGAGTCTTCGTCGACCTGCACGTCTCCGATTCATTCTACACATAATTTCATCGCTTTGAGAGTTTTGTCTGTTTGTAATAATTCCGATAACAACAGTCTTTATTGTTTGAGCAGCGGACCCGAGGCGGCAGGAACAACTGACGGCAAATAAAAACTTACAGGAGTTAAACTTCATATTCAGCCTCATCAGTTAACGACCTCTGACCCCTGACCTCTGACCTCTGTCCTGTGACCCCTGACCTCTGTCCTGTGACCTCTGTCCTGTGACCCCTGACCTGTGACCCCTGACCTCTGTCCTGTGACCTCTGACCCCTGACCTGTGACCCCTGCAGGGGAGCTGGAGGTGGTGTTGGACCGGCGGCTGCAGCAGGACGATAACCGCGGCCTCGGTCAGGGCGTGACCGACAACAAGCTGACGGCGAGTCTCTACCAGCTGCTGCTGGAGGACAGGAGGGGCGGAGCTCAGGTGAGGGGGCGGGGCACGACTAATGTAAGAAGTGATCAATCGATCGATCAGTCAGCTGCTGAGCGGAGTGTTGTTACGGCTGTTTACCACCACGTAGAATAAAACCCGTTTCACCGTCGAACCTGAGGTCTGAAAGGACGACGGAACCTTTTCCAGCAGAATTTAACGATAATTCCTAATTATGTGATGAATTAAATGCATCGTGGACCCAGTGAGCAGCACGAAGGGATCAATGAAAGAGCTAACAGCAGCCAGCTGAGACCTCGTCCCTCCGCCGCCGTCTCAGCGCAAACAGCTGACGTGGCGTGAGACGAACAGTGCGTAGAAATGGCGGCGCAGAACGCCGCAGTATCACACACAGACGTACACGCCGAGTGAAAATCTGCCATTCAGGTTCCCGGGCGCAGCTGACTGACCGATCGATCGGTCTGATCGATCGGTCTGATCTGATTTTCTTTTAACGGGGAAACGCTGCGGCGTCTGAGAGGAAACATCAGCTGCTCTTTCACATCCGAGCAAGATTAGTCTAGTTGCTGACGAATCCTTAACCGAACCGGATCGAACCGGATCGGATCAGGACCTCGTGAATCGGAATAGAGTCTGTTCAGTGGCGATGCTCCGTCAGTCGGCTCCGTCCGGCCGAGGAGGTCGAGACCCGATGAACAGATGAAACAGACTGACTTTCTCTCAGAGGTTTAATTTATTATCTGTTTCTCAGTTTATTCATATTTTATTTATTCTACTTTCTTTTCTTTTATTTATATTTTGTTCTGTTTGTTTTGTATCTTTTTTCCTGACAGGAAGTGGGAGGAGCCTCAGTTGAACACCTGTCACTGCTCGCCCACCTGACCTCGCTCTCCCTCTGCCACCCGCCAATCACCATGGTCGCCCCTAGCGACAGCCAGCTGCCGAAGCTCCGCCCCTTCCTGCCGCTCCGGTCGTCGCTGCCGTGCGACGTTCACCTGCTGAACCTGAGGACACTGGAGGACGCGCAGGTGAGAACAACACCTGGAGACACCTGGAAACACCTGGAACATTTGCTTTTGGTTTAAGAAGCAGGAAAGATTCATTCCACTCGAACGTTTGCATGAATTTACTTCAACTGTTCCCAAACAACAGAGTGAATAAACAAACTCCAGTACGATTTCTGCTCTAACATTTGGAAAATGTCCCGAAACAAACGATCACACTTAAAGTCGCCTCAAACTAGCTTCCAGTGTTGATCATTTGCATATTTAACGATATTCCTGAAGACGTTTCTTCACGGCCTCGCGGAACAGCAGAAGCTGTTAACGTAAGCGTTTACGACGGGGGCGGGGGGGTCTGATCGCTCCGAGATCGTCTGCAAAGAAAACAAACTGCTGACGTAAACAAACGAGCGGTCAGCGAAGTGAGCCGACGCCAAAGTCGGCCGAACGACCGCCGCAGTATTCGGGGATGTTGCTAAGTGACGCGTTCAAACCCGAAAGGATTAAACGAGGCGTTCTCTGAATAACGCGAGCTCCTCTTCCCGTTTGTTGAATTTTCAGAGACATTTTCAACACACGTGAATAAAATAACACGAGTTTAACGCTACAGTTTGCCAAAAAACACAAACTGTTGGGGACCCGCTGCTCTGAAACCTCTCTGAATATTATCCGAAGGTGTGAACGAGTCCCGGTTTAAATATCGATCGTCCGTCTGTTAAAGTAAGAACTCGTGTTCAGTTTGAAGCTCGGCCGCGGCCGCTGTTACACCGGACTCTGTGACCTGCCGCTCAGCTAGCGCCCAGCTAACGATCAGCTAGCGCCCAGCTAACGATCAGCTAACGCTCAGGTAACGATCAGCTAGCGCTCAGGTAACGCCCAGCTAACGCTCAGGTAACGATCAGCTAGCGCTCAGCTAACGCCCAGGTAACGATCAGGTAGCGCTCAGCTAGCGCTCAGCTAACGCTCAGGTAACGATCAGCTAACGCTCAGCTAACGCCCAGCTAACGTTCAGGTAGCGCTCAGCTAGCGTTCAGCTAACGCCAGGTAACGATCAGCTAACGCTCAGCTAACGCCCAGCTAACGTTCAGGTAGCGCTCAGCTAGCGCTCAGCTAACGCCCAGCTAACGCCCAGCTAACGCTCAGGTAACGCCAGCTAACGCTCAGCTAGCGCTCAGCTAACGTTCAGGTAACGCTCAGCTAGCGCTCATTCGTGATCGGCATTTTCTTCATGAAATGTTTTCCAACCGCGTCTCAGCGAACGGACATGAAGACGACAGAAACTGTGATGCATGTTTTTTTACTATTTTTTGACATTTTCTAGAATAAGTGATTAATTGAATATGTGGTCATCAGATTAATCCACGAAGATAATCGTTGGTTGCAGCTTTAAAATCAGCTCAGGAAAATTTGGGCAAAACGTGTCGTGAAATATAAAAATAAGTACTTTAAAAAAACTAATTTAAATATTAATAAAATGGTTAAATGATTTGAAAACTACTTCAGTTTAACGTGTAACTTAACTAAATTAATTATTGTGAATGAATCATAGTGCAAGTAATGTTTTTGTGTTTGTGGTAAACAGGAAGCAGGAAGTCCGTCACAGGAAGCGGCGCTCCTCCTCCACAGGAAGGGCTTCGATTGTAGCTCCGCCCCCGAGCCGCGACTGCAGTGCACGTGGAGCGCGCACGAGGAGGTGGGCACAACGCGCGTTTTAAAGTTATTATTTTTTGGCTTTTCAAAACATTTTATATTTGTCTTCTTTTAGTTAATATTAATATAAATATTATAACTATTTCCTTTAATCCGTTTTTCTAAAACGTTGTTACTGCAATTTAAATTGACATTTTAATTCCAGGTGAACGTGGACGATCTGTTCTCTCCTCTTCGGTTTCGTTCGGTCCGCCGGTCGGGTCTCACTCTGCTGCGAGAAGACGACGAACCGCAGTCCGCCCAGCAACAGCAGCCGCCACGCGTCACGCGCCTGCGGCCAATGGAAATCAGCGCTTTCCGCGTGGAGATCGACTGAAGAACAAGAAGGAACGTTCATTCAGTCATTTCACACAACGAGACATAGAGAATAAGCTGCCAGAGGAGAAGGTGATGGAAATAAAAGATTAGAAATAAAAGATTAGAAATTACAGATTGATATTGAGCAGCGAAAGCTGAGCTCTGCGGCCGTGGACGAGGACGAGGACGAGGACGAGGACGAGGACGTGGCGCTACAAATGAACGAGCCGGGGGTCGAAACCGGAAACCGCAAAGAAAAAGGGAAGTGGAGAGGACGAAGAGTGAAATACGTAAGACGGCGACGCAGCAGTCCGCAGGGTCAAAGGTCAAAGGTCAAAGACGGAAGAACAACCTGAGAAGACACTGAACTGCGACTCGTCTGTCTGGCACTAAACGGGACGGGTGAGGTTGCTATGGCAACAAAAAGGGACCAAACGTTTAATTAATTTTTTTAATGTGTGTGTGTGTGTGTGTGGGGGGCGTTTCCATGGTGACTGTCGATCACAGTTTGTAGTTACTGCTGTTTAGTTTTTTTATGTGATTTGTTCTAAAAGAATGTGGAATTGTGGGTAAAGTGCGTCAACGTGTGACTGATTTGTTGTTATTGATCTGTAGATAATAACCGAGCCACTGGACCTTTCTATGTTCGTGTGTTTATGTTTCCAAAGTGCACGTACTGTCGCCGCCGCCGCCGCTCAAGGTCAGGTGACGGTTTTGGGTTTGTGTTTGCTGTGAAAGGGAAAGTTTGGGGAAAGTTTGGGGAAATTCTGGGAATCTGTGACATCTTCTGGGTATTTTTGTAATTTAGAAATGTTCTATATTTTCTGTGAACAGGTGAACATATAAAGTGCTTACAAGTTAAAATGATAAGAATGTATTTTTACCTCCATGAATTTGTTAAAAATACAAAAATGTTTTGTTTTTATTTTGGGAAAAATGTATAGTTTTAATACAAGAATAAATTATTGTTTAATTTTCCTTCTTGTTGACATCTTTATATTATATTTCAGCAGATGAAGGTTTGGTCCAATCAGGTGTCAGTAAACTTAAATATTGAACCCTGTTGATCAGAAAGGAAGTGAAAAACAAAACCGTCCAAGATATTAAAAAGCTCCTTTAGACCAATAGCAGCGGAGCAGGAAGTGACTTGGGAGAGGAGGGAGCCAATAGCAGCGGAGCAGGAAGTGACTCGGGAGAGGAGGGAGCCAATAGCAGCGGAGCAGGAAGTGACTCGGGAGAGGAGGGAGCCAATAGCAGCGGAGCAGGAAGTGACTGTCAGCTGTTTTGGGGAAGCGCTTCCTTCAGTCCAGGAAAGTTTCTTCACCTGTCCGGAGCCTGCCGCCGTCTCCATGACAGCGCAGGTGAGTCTCACGAAGCTTCGGGATAAAAACACAAACACGGCGCTTTAGTTTTCAGGATGTTTTGGGAAGGTAGACACCAGACTCCGTTGGCATTTCCTCTGAATTTAACACCGCTTTGCGAACGTGACGCGCCGCCCAGCTACAGCAGATAGACGTCTAAACATTGTGTATCGATCAGTAATGTGGGCGCCGAACTGAAGTCGCTCGTGTTTGGATGTGAGTAGCGGTTGTTTCCCTGTTGTGTGGACAAACGTTTTGTTGTTCAGCTCGGAAACGTTTTAGTTTAAGACTTAAAATGGAGACTTGCGTGATGTCACGGCTGCGCGGCCCCCGTGAGGAGCACGAGGAGGTCGATGCTGTTCAGACTGACATGCGTGAAAATATACAGCCTCCTCATTGGTCTCAGCGGGGGGGCGGGTCCCTGGATCTGTGACCCGGTCCCCCAAAACCCCCCCCCGGAGATCCAGCCAGCTGCACGCGGGCCTAAAAGCAGGAAGTTAGAACTGTTGGTCAAGTTGAAGGAAATCCAGTTCCGCGCAACAGGAAGTGTCTCTGGTCTCTCTGGTCTCTGGTGGCTCTGGTCTCTGGTTTCTCTGGTCTCTGGTGTCTCTGGTCTCTGGTCTCTCTCTGGTCTCTGGTGTCTCTGGTGTCTGGTGTCTCTGGTGGCTCTGGTCTCTCTGGTGTCTCTCTGGTCTCTGGTGGCTCTGGTGTCTCTCTGGTCTCTCTGGTGTCTCTCTGATGTCTCTGGTCTCTCTGGTGTCTCTCTGGTCTCTGGTCTCTGGTGTCTCTGGTGTCTCTGGTCTCTGGTGGCTCTGGTCTCTCTGATCTCGCTGGTCTCGGGTGTCTCTGGTGTCTCTGGTGTCTCTGGTCTCTGGTGTCTCTGGTCTCGGGTCTCTGGTGTCTCTGGTGCTGTTTCTTCTCAGAGTCTTTGTCTCGTGTAGTTTTATGAACCTGCTTCGCTTCATTTTCTGTCTGAACTGCGTTGAAGTGATTTGTGTTCTGGTGTGAAGCTTTAACCCGACCGACCGATCGATCGGTCGATCAGGCTGATCGATCGATCGGGCTGATCGATCGGTCGACCCGTTAGAGTCTCGGTGTGTGAACCTCCCCGATGGTCCAGATTTTACGCTTGAGGAGAATGAAATATGGACCCCTTTCTTCTTCAGGTGTCGGTGTTGTACTTCGCTCAGAGCGTGGAGCTGACCGGAGTGAAGGAGGAGGAGCTCGTTGCCGTGCCGACACCAATCAGCAGCCAGGACCTTTGGAGACTGTTGCTACAGCGACACCCGAGGTACTGTGACGCGTTCACTGTCATCACGACACGTCTGTGACATCACACGCTAACACACACACACACACACACACACACAGAAACACACACACACACACACACAGAACACACACACACACACCTGCCGCCACCTGACCGGAAAGATTCCCGTCAACAACGTCAAAACAGAACGTTTGATCCTGATGTGTGTGTTTCTGTGTGTGTGTGTTTCTGTGTGTGTGTGTGTGTTTCTGTGTGTGTGTGTGTGTGTGTGTGTGTGTGTGTTCTGTGTGTGTGTGTGTGTGTGTGTGTGTGTGTGTGTGTTTCTGTGTGTGTGTGTTTCTGTGTGTGTGTGTGTGTGTGTTTCTGTGTGTGTGTGTTTCTGTGTGTGTGTGTGTCTCTGTGTGTGTGTGTGTGTGTGTGTGTGTGTGTGTGTGTGTGTGTGTGTGTGTAGACTCTCCCTCCTGCAGGATCAGGTGGTGTTGGCGGTGCGTCAGCAGTACGTTGCCATCGGCGACCAGCTGGTGACCCTGGGAGACGGAGACGAGGTGGCCGTGGTGCCGCCGCTCAGCGGAGGATAAACACAAGTCAGAAGGTAAATATCAGCTGAGCGGGGCGGGGCCAGACGCACCTGAGAGCAGCCGGCCAATGAAACGAGCTCGTCTTCACGTAAACACGCACGCACGCACGCACACACACACACCGGTGAGGATCTGTTCACGCTAACGCCGAGCTCATCAGCAGACTAACCTACAAATAAACACCAACAACATGAAACGTGGCGACACGCGCCGTGTCCGCCCCTCGCCGTGTCCGCCCCTCGCCGAAGAGAACGCGTTAAGCTGTTTCCTGCTTGTGAACGCCACTTCCTGCCGCCTTGCGTTGTTTATTTTCCTCACTACCTTGATGATGTTCCTGAACTTTAATTCTCCGCTTCACGTTTTGCTCAGCGATGGCCGAGTCGGAGCGGAGAGACGTCTTCAGGCTGCGCTGTGATTGGCTGTCTGTACAGGAAGTGGTCGACGCCGTCAGCAGCTCATCCTGTGGAGCCATTTCAGTTTTTATAGGTTCACATTTTAGATTTCACTTTATTCACTTCTGTCATAACTACAGACCTTCTTTACACGTTTCAACCATCTTTAACATTTTATACGCTGTGTGTGTGTGTGCGTGCGTGTGTGTGCGCGTGTGTGTGTGTGTGTATCTGTGTGTGTGCGTGCGTGTATCTGTGTGTGTGCGTGCGTGTATCTGTGTGTGTGTGTGTGTATCTGTGTGTGCGTGTGTGTGTATCTGTGTGTGCGTGTGTGTGTATCTGTGTGTGCGTGTGTGCGTGCAGGTACGACCCGTGAGGACGAGGTGGACGGCAGGAAGGTGATTGGTCTGGAGTACGAGGCGTACGAGCTCATGGCCCAATCAGAGTTCACCAAGCTGTGCGCTGACATCAGACAGCGCTGGCCAACCGTGACGCACATCTGTGTCCACCACCGGCTGGGGTGAGACCACGTGAGACCACGTCATAAGACCTGGATCTCAGACTCAAAGATGGCGTCCTCGCTGAGCTCATAATCCCGGGCTGGTCTGGACGCTAACTCTGGATTTGCGGAAACTCTCGCGAGATTTAGATTCAGGCAGGACAGCTACTTGTTTCGGTTCAGGAACGACGACACGACGCGTACGAATCTCGCGCGAGTTTGGCAAATCCAGAGTTCGCGTCTCGACCATAAACCGAAACGGTTTTCCAGCTTCCTGGTTTACGTCTACATTGTGAGCCCCACTGCACATGCTCAGTAGCGTTTTGTTTCTCCTGCTCGCACGCTGAAATCACTCTTCCAGACTCAGTAAGGACTAGTTTACTCTTATAATGGAGGTCCACCATCACATTTAGTAATACAGAGACGGGTGCGAAGCTAATGCTAACTGCTAATGCTAACTGCTAATGACGGTGTCGTCCCTCATTCGTCCAGGAGCGTCCATCGTAGAAAAGGTTTCAGTCGTGGTCGTCTGGACGCTGTTTTCAGAATCAAGACGTTTCGGCTCCCATCCGGAAGTCTTTCTCAATTGTGAAAATGGTCTGAGAACTCAGAAATTTAAGCTACTCTGTGTTGCTTAAGCCCCGCCCTCAGGGAGGAGTCTACCTGAGTGTCTGTTGATTAGCTAGTTTCACCTGAAACTGACCTAATGGTTTCCATGATGGCCCAGTAATCAGTAATCAGGCCTGATGTTTTCTGGCTGCACCTCCCTCATCACTGTTAAGTACCTGATTAGCATGTGATCGGCTTGACCACGGTGTTAATACACTGTGGTAAACTTTGGGCAGGTTGAATCTCAGACCACCATTTCTGTTCAAAGAGGGGTTTTCTTTTTTCACAAAAATGGCTTCTTTGACTCCTCTTTCAAACCAACTCTTCTCTCTACTTAGACTCTTCACCTCGCCGTCTTCAGACGTGCGGTTTGTAGCTTTCAGACGCGAACGCACGGCGTTGTGCAAGCCATTTTGGTGAAAAGAGAAAACCCCTCTTTTCGTTTCTTGTCTTCTTGTTACGATCAGTGTGTAGTATCGGACGCTGCGATGGTTTACACGCAACTTCACGTAAACCGGGAAGTTATTGTCCCGTTAGCGAGCGAGCTAAGCTAACGCTAAATGGTGAACAAAATGTTGGAGGGAGAAAACGGAAGCTGAGAGGGCGGTGAAGGTCAAACTCACCTGAGCACTTCGTCCCTCAGGTGGGTGGAGGTGGGCCAGGCCAGCGTTGCCATGGCGATCTCGTCTCCTCACCGCCATGACGGCCAGCAGGCGATTCAGCACTGCATCCACCAGCTGAAGGCCAACATCCCCATCTGGAAGAAGGTAACGAGCCTCATCCAGTGACTCCAGATGATTATCGATCATAATGTTTGATTATTGATCGTGTGATTCTGCTCGACAGGAAGTTTACGACACGCAGGACTCGAGCTGGAAGGAGAATGCTGAGTGTTCGTGGGCCGCTCGCAACAAACTTCGTGGCGCCACGTCGTCCACAGAGAACGTCTGAACGTGTTCGCCGTAAACTGCAGATCATTAATAAAACACTTTATTCCGTCTGACGCGTCTGTTGTGATGAGTTCGTGAGCTAATGTTAGCGTTAGCGTTGGTCAGTCTGAGAGACACGTCTTCATGTCATCGTGTCCTAAATCCAGACTACCTCTGACCCGGTTTACAGTCTGTGGTGAGTTCACAAAGTTCAGACTAAATACAGACAAAGTTTTTGTGCTGTTATTCTCCCATAATGCAATGCACACAGGAACAGAAGCAACATATAATACAGGTCAGATATCGTAGAAAAGGTTTCAGTCGTAGTCGTCTGGACGCTGTTTTCAGAATCAAGACGTTTCGGCTCCCATCCGGAAGTCTTTCTCAACTGTGAAAATGGTCTGAGAACTCAGAAATTTAAGCTACTCTGTGTTGCTTAAGCCCCGCCCTCAGGAAGGAGTCTACCTGAGTATCTGTTGATTAGCTAGTTTCACCTGAAACTGACCTAATAGTTTCCATGATGGCCCAGTAATCAGTAATCAGGCCTGTTGTTTTCTGGCTGCACCTCCCTCATCACTGTTAAGTACCTGATTAGCATGATCGGCTTGACCACGGTGTTAACACACTGTGGTAAACTTTGGGCAGGTTGAATCTCAGACCACCATTTCTGTTCAAAGAGGGGTTTTCTTTCTTCACAAAAATGGCTTCTTTGACTCCTCTTTCAAACCAACTCTTCTCTCTGCTTAGACTCTTCACCTCGCTGTCTTCAAACGTGCGGTTTGTAGCAGACAGGTCAGATAAGTTAAGTACCAGGTGTGGTTTATTACGGTGTAATAAAACAATGTGCAGGTACTTGTACTTCCTTTCTTTTCATGGCGCCTTCTGCTTCCACGTCTCAGAGGAAATGTTGGACTTTTACCTCACTGCATTTCTCTGACGGCTTTAGTTACTTTACACATTAAGATTTTTACACAAAACATGAAGAGTTGATCAGATGTTTAGTTATAAATTAAACTCCCCGGCAGTTTGCACGAGTGCAGCTGAGTCGATCAGTCCACTGAAATGAATCAGCGGCTGTTTTGATGTTTGAAGTCGTTTCTCCTGTAAATCCCTTCCTGGCTGCAGATCTGCTGCTTTTCCTCTGAACGACTGTAATAACTGTGATGTTTGTTAATAACGGCGAGCTTCGGACCGTCGCTCGGACACGACGACGCGGCGAAGGCGTCGCTTTGGGCTCCGGGTCGTCGTGACGGCGTTTCTCACCGTTTTCACCAGTTTTCCAAACCGATCGATCGACGGATGGATCGACGGAGAAAAGACTCGGCAGATGGATCCAGAATGAAAAGCATCATCAGCTGCAGTCCGATACAAACCGGTTCAACATGAGCTCCGGCTCCACCAGCTGCAGCAGCAACATCCTGCTTTCCATTAATGCACGAGGAATAATAACCTGATGACAGAATATATAACAGCACAGCAGCCGCAGGGACGCTGCGCTGCTTTAACGCTTTAACGCTTTAGTTTTCAGCGTGTCGGCACTTTCACTGCAGTATCGGGTCTGAGTGCTTCGTCCAGCGCTGCTCACAGCTGGAAAACATTCAAATAAACGGAATAAACAGAAAGATCTTGAAAAACAAACTGTCTGTAAGTGTGATTTAATAAATATGTTAATCAACTCATCTGAGTTTCTCTGTTATTAACATGCAGCTCCAGAGGTGGGAGAAGTACTCCGACCTTTCACTGCAGTAACTCCACAGAGTAGAAAGTCCTGCGATCAAATTCCCACGAAAGTCAAAGTACGAAAGTGTAAAAATATAAACTTAAAGTACCAAAAGTGCGAGTAACGCGTCCGCCTCCTGCGCTGCGTTCAGCCCCGACAAGATGTAGGAAAACGTTTATGTAAAGGAAAATGGCGGTGCCGCGAACACCTTGTTGTGTAGCGAGTGCGCTGCCTTTTGAATAGGCGGGGTTTATAAACGCGTGGCTGTGATTGGGTAACACCTGACACACCTGACACACCTGACACACGAGAGGAACTCCCTCAGAGCCGTTTCAGGAAACCGTCGCAAAGCGGTTTTCAGACCGAGCGTGTCCCTGGTCTGCAGTCCGGTTTTCCTCCCGTCAGCGGTGGAAAATGTGGTCAGATAGTGTACCTGTGACTCACCTGTGACTCACCTGTGTGGGCGGAGCTTATCAGGTAACTTTGTCACATTTAGTTCATTATAGAAATGCGTAAATATTCACTCACCACAAACTCCGTTAACAACGCGGAGAAGTGCCGCTGCAGGTCAGAAGGACGCGGCGAAGAGCGCCGGGAGAACGGAGAAGGGGGCGTGTCTGATCGAGGACAAGCCTCTTTGGCCTGAAACAGGCCGCTGTTCGTTGGAGGTAAAAAGGGAAAGGTCACAGTAAAGGTGCTTTCAGCTACCACGTAACCAAAGAGTTTCACACAGATTTATTCGGCTGGCGCTGGGAAACCTGAGGCAGGATGTGGGGCGGCAGTACGGGAAGGGGACTCAGCGAGACGAGGTGTCGATACGCTCAGATTCACCCTCAGATCCGGCAGGTTTAAGGTACGTCGGGGGGGCCAGGTAAGACTTCTGCCGGCGCACGCGGGGCGGAGGGCTTTACAGAAAGCAAATCTAGAAATGCTAAGTAGTATCAGTAAAGCAGAGGTCAAATGTTTAACCCGGGAATAAACAAATCAAAGGTGGCCAGAAAGGTGGGACGAAGTAACGAGGGCAGGTAGTGGCCACGGGAGAGAGGAAACCCGTGGCGGGGCCGAGGCCAGGGCGCTGTGCTGGAGGTGGCAGGAAACAGGCCTGTGTGACGGAGGCGAGGAAGAGGAGGCGGGAGCGAGGAGGTCTGAGCCGTCTGGGACTCGCAGAGATGATGAGGAAGAAAGTGAGGAAGAAAGTGAGGGACTCACATTAAAGCCTCACTGAGGCTGCTGTGGCTTTTCATAGGATGTGATGGATAAACAGGAAGTGTGTGGCTGCCATGGAGACCACGGAGGACTACACGTAGTTCAGGGCGTGCGTGTGTTTGTGTGCGCGTGTGCGTGCGTGCGCGCGGGTTTCCCCTCGTGTAATTTTATTTTGAAGGGATTTAGAGTCTGCCGCTGCTGCGCACTCCGGAGCGCGAGGCGGCGCTAATGCGCCACTGAGCTGCCAACCGCCGGCACACAGGAAGAAGAAGAAGAAGAAGGAGGTGTTTACCGGAAGTGCTGTTCTCGCTGTTGCTACCCAGCGTCCCGTGCCTGCCGCCGCTCCCCCCCGGTTGGTCAGCTGACCGTCGGCCGGTCTGGTGACTGTCAAACCCCTGAAGCTCGCACCGTGACCCGGACACCAACACCAGCAGGCCGAGGCCGGTCTCTGTGTCCCCGCTGCCGCTACCCGGATAACTGGCCTAAACAAGCCGAGCTCGTCGCACCCAGAGTCGGACTCTCACACTCCGCTCCTCCGATTGGTCCCGCTCCGAGGCCGGCCAGCTGGTCGACTCTATCCCGAGCCTCTGTGACCCCCAGCCGGCCCCCAGCCCCGGCAGCCCCGCTGACCGCCATGGCGCTGCTGGACCTCGCCATGCAGGGACTCGCCGTGTTCGGCTTCATCCTGTTCTTCGTGCTGTGGCTCATGCACTTCATGTCCATCATCTATGTGTAAGCTAACTCCAGCGAGCTAGCAGCTAGCCGTGTCCCTGCTTTGTTGTGTTCTGCTCTAACGTCTCCGTGATTTGCGAGATTAAACAGAAATTAACACAAATGAGCGCGTTTCTGAAAGCGCGGCCGCCGATAAAGCCTCCGCTTGCGAACGGTTATCTGTTGGGCGTTTTCCCGGTTAACCGCTAGCCGGTTAGCTCGCTCGGGGATCCGTGTAGCTTCTGGTAACCGTAATTAATTAATTAATTTGGAATTTATCCAGATGGGACAGTTCATAACGAAGCTGAAATGGGTTTATTTCTTCGTACTGGTCATCATCACAGGTCTATCTCTGTCCCGTTCGTCAGCTGCGTGAATTTCCTGTTTCCTCTGTTGACGCCGAACTTCATTTTAAAACCTGCCGATTTAACAGCGTCGCGGTCAGCGGCCGCTGCTCTCGTGTGGTCGACAAAAGCAAAATGGCTTGTTGAAGTATTATGAGTCGCTCTTCAATTCGGCATTAATCAAATCACGTCGTAGCAAGTCATCCCCTGCATTTAAAGGTTTTGAGTGAATTTCAGGGGTTACTCCTGGCTCCTTCCACCAACTTTACACGGTGCAAACACAGAACTTAACTACTTTGTATTGGTTTGAAGAGATAATAACTGTAGATGAGTGGATTTTAAAAGTCATGTCAGGCACTTTAAAAGCGACTCATTTTGTAAAGGAAGTGAGATTCAGTGGAGTTAAGGAAGGACAAAGCTTCAGGGGCAACCAGAGGTTTTCCAGTAACTCTTTTCCAATTAATTCATAGGTGTGACTCCTTAAATACCTTAAAGGAATTTGATTTAAAAAATCAGATTTCCGCACACAGGTCTGGTTTTGATATCTTTAATTTAAACCAAACAGAACCTGGAAAGACGTAAAAATAAACTTGGTTGTGTACACTGAATTAGCAGATGTGACCCGGGAAGCTCCCGAAAGGTCGCTGAGTTTTGGGGTCACAGTAATCTGAATTCAGCTTTTTGCTGTCTGTTCGTCAGTCTGCGCATTAATTCATTAATTTCCACAAATACACAATTTCCAGGATTTTAAATACTCTGTGTAATTCTCCGGGGGACTCAAAAAGATTATAGGATTTTCAGAAGTATCCAGGACTTTTAAAGACCCTCCAGATCTTTCCAGGACTTCGTAAGACTGAATAAGCACCAACTCTGTTGCAGGGATGCAGATTTTATATATACATTATCACCTGTTTGGTCAGGACTTCGTCAGCCTGTTCAGGGTTCACACTGACTTATTACTAACGAATCAGAAGCTCGTTCATTGGACAGTTTAGGCGACTTGTCATCCTGCATCATCAGCGGCGTACGCACCGGCGGCCCCTCGTCACACGGTCTTTGGGTTTTAATATCTTGTCATGAACATCATTAGTCAGACGGCAACTGGACCTCATCTGTCATTAATTAGACTACAATCAGAGAGCAGATTCCTATATCTATGCTTCAAAATGACATGGTACAGACTGAGACCAGGACCAGATCAGACCATCTCACGCAGTGTGACGCGACTTGAACTTATTCCACAGTCTATAAACACAGCAGAGTTTGTTTAATCTGCAGCAAACAGGTTCAGAGTGAAACCTCCTCAGTGTGCATGTAACACCTCAGTCGACGGCCGCATCTAGTTATTATTTGCATCATTGATTTAATCTGCCGATTATTTCCACAGTTACTTGTTTGGTCTGAAATGTCATAAAATAGCGACAAATCACAATTTCCTAAAGTCCAACGTGACATCTCCAGACGTCTTTATTTGTCCGACCAACAGTCCAAAACCTACCATCCGACTACCATCCGACTGCCATCCGACTACCATCCAACTGCCATCCGACTGCCCAGACTACCATCCGACTGCCCAGACTACCATCCGACTGCCATCCGACTGCCCAGACTGCCATCCGACTGCCCAGACTGCCATCCGACTGCCATCCGACTGCCATCCGACTGCCCAGACTGCCATCCGACTGCCATCCAACTGCCATCCGACTGCCCAGACTGCCATCCGACTGCCATCCAACTGCCATCCGACTGCCCAGACTGCCATCCGACTGCCCAGACTGCCATCCGACTGCCATCCAACTGCCCAGACTACCATCCGACTACCCAGACTGCCATCCGACTACCCAGACTGCCATCCGACTGCCCCAGACTGCCATCCAACTGCCCCAGACTACCATCCGACTACCATCCGACTGCCCAGACTGCCATCCGACTGCCCCAGACTGCCATCTGACTACCATCCGACTACCATCAGACTACCCCAGACTACCATCAGACTACCATCAGACTACCATCCGACTACCATCCGACTGCCCCAGACTACCATCAGACCGACTGCCCAGACTGCCATCCGACTACCCCAGACTGCCATCAGACTACCATCCGACTACCATCCGACTGCCCAGACTGCCATCCGACTACCATCCGACTGCCCAGACTACCATCCGACTGCCCAGACTGCCATCAGACTACCCCAGACTACCATCCGACTACCATCCGACTGCCCCAGACTACCATCCGACTGCCCAGACTACCATCCGACTGCCATCCGACTGCCCAGACTACCATCCGACTGCCATCCGACTGCCCAGACTACCATCCGACTGCCATCAGACTACCCCAGACTACCATCCGACTGCCCAGACTGCCATCAGACTACCCCAGACTACCATCCGACTACCATCCGACTGCCCCAGACTACCATCCGACTGCCCAGACTACCATCCGACTACCATCCGACTGCCCAGACTGCCATCCGACTGCCATCCGACTACCATCCGACTACCCCAGACTACCATCCGACTACCCCAGACTACCATCCGACTGCCATCCGACTACCATCCGACTACCATCCGACTACCCCAGACTACCATCAGACTACCATCAGACTACCATCAGACTACCATCCGACTACCATCCGACTGCCCAGACTGCCATCCGACTACCATCCGACTGCCCCAGACTACCATCAGACTACCATCCGACTACCATCCGACTACCCCAGACTACCATCCGACTACCCCAGACTACCATCAGACTACCATCAGACTACCATCAGACTACCATCAGACTACCATCCGACTATCCTCTCACTGTGTATCATCATATGACCCAACCTTATATTACAATGTGATGAATGTATGAAAAATCACTCATAAAACAAGAACACTGATGTTCAAATCAATCACTTTTACACGATGAATCAGACTCAAGTCTAAGTCTTGTGTACAAGAAAACCATCAGTGACTCGTTTTGTTAGTTTTAAACAGCTTGCTGAGAGTGATTGATCGGACCAACAGAAGTTTGTAGATCACTAACATGATAATTCTTATAATTCGTCAGATATTTTTCTTCAGATATTTTCATGATCATATCTGACTGTAATTTAATCAAAACAATGTTCCAGCTCTCACTGCGTCGTAGTCCTCTCTACCTGCTGATGATCTCTGGAATCATGTGACTGACACTTCACAAATAATAATAAAACTGTAGATTCGATAACTTTGTAAATCTCGAGAGGGGGAACTGGTTTAAAAATATCTGCTTGAAAACAAAGACGGCAAACGGCTGAGGAGGACGAACCTGTTCTGTTTGATGAATCGATCGAAAGAAAACACCTCCTGAACAGTTTAAAATCACACTTCAGATGCTGTACTGTCACTGTTGGTGCTGCTGGTCAGATGGTTTCTGACCTCTGACCTCTCTGTCTCTTTCAGGCGTCTCCACCTCCACAAGAAAAGGTCAGAGGTCAAACAGCCATTCGTGCAGCTGGCAGGAGTTTCTCTGCTGAAGCCACTGAAGGGCGTCGACCCGAACCTGATCTCCAACCTGGAGACATTTTTTACACTGGATTACCCCAAGGTGACGCTAACTACCCCCAACCCACCTAATCACCCCTAACTACCATCCCACTACCCCCGACTGCCATTTGTCTCTCGCTGACTGCCCCAACTACTCTTTGACTGCCCACGACCACCATCCATCCGCCTCCGTCGACCATCGTAGCGCCCCCCTACTACCATCCAACTTCCTCCAACTTCAGTCTGACTGTCCCAACTACCATTTGAGTAAGCCTTACCGCTTCCGACAGACCTCGACTGCCATATTACCTCCTGGACTAACATCCATTTACCATCCGACTGCCCCAACTACTCTTTGACTGCCCCAGACTACCAACCAACTGCACCTGAGTACACTCTGACGGCCGAGACCATCTGACCACCGTTTCTCTGCTCTGCGACTAGCAACCAACTGGCCCGAGCTATCACCTGACTGTCCCAACTACCATGTGATTGCCCCTAACTGCTACCTAACGCCCCCCGACTGCCCCCGGCTACAGTCTAACTAAACACGGTCCGTTTCAGGCCGGGATTCGTAATTTGAACCTTTTTGTTTTGCAGTATGAGATCCTGCTGTGCGTTCAGGATCAAGATGATCCAGCTGTTGACGTCTGTAAAAAGTTGTTGGGCAAATATCCGAACATAGACGCTCGATTATTCATCGGTGAGAAAAGACTTGTGTTGTTTATTTCTTGTTGTTTGTTCTGTCATTCGACATATTACATGCTGACTTTATTCTACCGTTTATTCTGTTATGTTCTTGTAGCGACTAACTTTAAGTAACTCACTTTTTTGAGTCCTTTCGTTAGCAGCTAATGTTTGCATGTGTTGTTCTTTGGTTCTCAGGGGGGAAGAAAGTTGGAATCAACCCCAAGATCAACAACCTGATGCCGGGCTACGAAGGAGCCAAATACAGCCTGGTCTGGATCTGTGACAGCGGCATCAGAGGTCAGTGAAGTTTTAGTTTTTGGCTGATATACAAGCTCTAGACGCTGAGACTTGTTCATCATAATTGCTAATGCTAACTCTGTGTGTGTGTGTGTGTGTGTGTGTGTGTGGGGCAGTGAAACCTGACACCCTGACAGATCTGACCAATCAGATGACAGAGAACGTGGGATTGGTCCACGGGTTGCCATATGTTGCTGAACGCCAAGGCTTCGCCGCCACACTGGAGCAGGTAATGCTAACAAGCTAACATCACGCTAAGTCTGCTGACTGGTTTCCAGGTGCGCATGCGATAAAAACCTTTGCCAATGGCATGTTAAATTATGTCTTTGAATGCTATTTAGCACTAGCCTCTAAAGCTAACGAGACTCAAATTTTATAGCTATTCCAGATTTTTAACAATAATAATATAAAGAGTTCGGCCTCGACCGGCTCTGTAGTGCGGTGAGATAACGCCTGTTGTGAACTGGCGCTGTATAAATACAACTGAACAAGCTTTGAATAGCTGTCAGTGGCAACATCACTGTTACACGTTTTCTTTTTGAATGTTAACATGTTGATTACATCTTACTTGGTATTATTTTTTAAGCTCGCTATCTAGCTGTTGGATGCTAACACGTAATTTCCTTACTCTGTTATTCTAACAAATGCTAAATCAGACTTGTCTTTTCAGAAGCTAATGCTAACCTCGCCTCTACCTCTCAGCTAACGTGATGAGGATAAAGTGTTTTTTCTCTTTTTGTAAGTGCTAACAAACGCTAATGCTAACCTGTGTTTAGGTGTATTTTGGGACGTCCCATCCTCGCTCCTACATCTCTGCTAATGTGACAGGGATAAAGTGTGTGACGGGGATGTCGTGTCTGATGAGGAAGGACGTGTTGGATCAAGCCGGCGGGTTGGTCGCCTTCGCTCAGTACATCGCTGAGGATTACTTCATGGCTAAAGCCATCGCTGACAGGTTAGCATGTTAGCATTAGCTCTTGTAGTTTGGCTGATGTCATGTGGTTTTTCAAAAGGCAAATGAAACGGGTGATTTATTACTTCCCGTTTCCTGTCCCGTGTCTGTCCCCTCAGGGGCTGGAAGTTCTCCATGGCGACACAGGTGGCGCTGCAGAATTCTGGGTCGTACTCCATTGGCCAGTTCCAGTCCCGCATGATCAGGTAACCTCGGAACTCTTTATCTGATTGGCTGTTTATATTATTCATATTTAAATAACGTTTTTTCCTACTCGCCCCCGAGTCTGTAATAATATGATTATACAGTTCTGTAATGTTGTCAGATTGTGATATTATATATATTTAAAGTGGAGAATTCTTATGATTATATTTTACAACTCTTGTGAATCTCTCCTGTTTTATTCCTAATGTTTTCTAAGATAGCTGAACTCATTTGAATCATTCGATGAGGTGATTAAATGTAGTGTTTCTGAATAAAATGTCAGCCACACGCTGTCGTTACGTAGATTCTTTAGATACACTTGTATGTTTGAACGTTAATTGTCGACGTGTTAAATCGGATGATGTTAATAAAGGTGCGTTTCGTGTTGTCAGGTGGACGAAGCTGAGGATCAACATGCTTCCTGGCACCGTGCTGGAGCCCGTCTCCGAGTGCTTCCTGGCCAGCCTCATCATTGGCTGGGCCGCTCATCACGTGTTCAGGTACGCAGCCAGTCACAGAGCAGGAGCGGGCAGCTGCTACGATGACGTCGAGCGTGTTTTCGTTCTCGTGATGCAAACAGTTCCTGGTTTATTGTTCTGGTTAGAGATAATATCTCTATTTGTACGCCGTGCCGCGATGTCGACATAAATCCCGATGCACGCGTTTTCTCTGGAATAACTTCTCCAATAGTGCAGACACGTGACGGTCTTACAGACCATGATGCACTGCTGCAGATTAAACTACCTGCAGTATATAAACCGTAAACATCAGCGGTGAAGCTAGCTAGTTAGCAGCTACGAATAAATCTAAAACCCGAGGCCTCGCAGATCCGTCCTGGAGCTGGAAGCTGTGGGTGGAGGAATCCGAGCGATCAGATGATTGATCACGTGTCGTACAATGATTCGTAGCTGCTAACTAGCTAACGTTAGCTGTTCGCAGTCTGGACCGGCTGCTCGCTTCGTGGCGCCCAGCACACACACTCACAGCGGTTTGTGTTTGCGTGCGGAGATTAGCAGCTGCAGCAGCTGTTTCCTCGGCGAGCGAAGCGTCGGAGCAGATCGACAGGGTTCCAGCTGTGATGTCACCTTATTGTGTCAGCTGACTCAGTCTGAACTGGTCTTTTCCTGTCTCGCCGCCTTCAGAGCAGAAACTGTCCCCGCTCCGTCAGCGGAAACTGATACCTAAACACGCTGAAGGGTTTGTTTTATTGAACCGCGTTTCCGTGGAATTTCATTTGATGTCGTGGCGTTAAGCTGCTTTTGAGGCCTTTACACACCGGGGGCGCGACGGAGCGAAGTCCTCGCAGCAGGAAGTCGTCTCAGGCTCGTCGCTGCGCGGCGGCAGAAATCCATCTCCTTTAAAAAAAGTGACGTTGCGTTTTCGCTGCGTAATATTGGCGTTCTGTGTGAGCGCGCTGACGGCACGGAAACCCCCCCAGCGTGGATGTGATGTCATTCAGGGTCACGCCTCCTCTGTGCATCCAAACAAGTGTGACGGCTGTTCGAGATCAGCGGCGGCCCTGTTTAATCTGTGTGTGTGTGTGTGTGTGTGTGTGTGTGTGTGTGTGCGCTGAAGGTGGGACATGATGGTCTTCTTCATGTGTCACTGTCTCGCCTGGTTTATATCCGACTACATCCAGCTGACTGGAGTTCAGGTAAGTTTGTGCTTTTACTTTTTAACACAAACATTTGCGTTCATTCAGAGCGACGTGGAGGAGCTGCTAAATGACAAATGTTTTGTTTATTATAATAAATAAATATATATATATATATATATATATATATATATATATATATATATATATATATATATATATATATATCTCTAATCTAATCTCCCTCCTTCCCGCAGGGCGGCCCGCTCAGCTTCTCGAAGTTGGACTTCGCGGTGGCCTGGTTCATCAGAGAGTCCATGGCGGTGCAGATCTTCCTGTCGGCTCTGTGGGACCCGACTATCAGCTGGAGGACCGGACGGTACCGGCTGCGCTGCGGCGGCACCGCCGAGGAGATCCTCGACGTCTAGTTACCACGGCGACCGGCTGCACGCTCCTCCTCGCGACCGGCGGGGAGGAAGAGGAGGAGACGAGAGGAAGAGACTGATGTTTATTTGTTTTTTATGAGAAAAACTGAAGTGTGTGCGTGAGCGCGCGCGCGCGTTTTTAACTATTTATGTTCCTTTTGGTGCTAAAACTGAATGATGCCAGAACAAGCCAATGAGAGCGCAGCAGGGAAGGAAAACAAAAAAAGGACAGAAGAAGTGGGAGGGAGCGACGCATCGCACTGAACTGTCCGATCTTTGATCGCAGCTGATTGCTCAGTCTCTGAAAACGGAGAAAACCAATCGACCAATCGGGAGAGGAGTTAAATGACCTCCTCCCGTTGGTTGATTTTCTTCAACTTTAATGTTTCATGAAGTTTGTGAAGTTTTTATGGAAACAAAGAACAGCTGAAATGCTGACCGTGAAGCGTGATCACTACTGATGAAGCAGAATTCGTAGTTCTGAGATCTTTTACTTTGAAAACCAGCTGAGTTTCCTCTCGTACGCTCAGACGGTTTTCAAACTAAAATATTTCGGTCGTATAAGTTCGGCCGTCTAAATGTCAACAGGAAGTATTCAGTAGTGGTTAAATTGTTACGGCTGTTGTTTGCCTCCGTAGTTTTTGCATTGAGAAAAGACTGTAAATAATTTAGCATAAATAGATTTTTGGCCCGAAAATCCAAAACTAGGAGCTGAAAGAGGCTAAAATGTGCGTGGCGCTGCAGCTGCGGGCCGTTCTGAGGCTGAGCCCGACGCTTCCACCCAACAAAAACCAGCTGGAGACGTTTTCTTGTGTTTGTCGCATAACTGCGAGGAAACTGAGCGGTGGAACCCGGGACTGCAGTCCGCTCCTGGATCCACAACGGCCCCGGGTCCGAGGGCTGGACTCGACGTGATGTTTGGGAACTCTCGGTAGCAGTTTGCAGTCCTGAACGTCTCTGACTCGTTCATTCAGAGTATTAAGTGGGTCAGTATTAGGGCGAGGGATTTGTTGTTTAGCTCGTTCAGTAAGATAAAGACAGAAATAAAACGGAACTAATAGAAACAGGCGAACACACTGAGGAGACGGGACGTCTCGTCAGTCTTCACAGGAAAAACAATCTGTCCAAAGGAACTTCACTTCCTGCAAACTGTTCGTTCAAAGAGCTGAATTTTCTCAGAATTATGAGATTCATAAGACAAGAAAATGCCTCTCAGTTGTTTTCCTTTGAGTGTTTCCGTATGAATGAGCGTCAGTCCGAAGAATATCGATTTGTGCAGCTTTGAGGTTAAAAAAAATAAAAAATAAGAAATGTGAATACAATCGGCGAATGAGGAAAAAGTGAATTCTGATCCATTTTCTCAAACGTTCGATTTCTGTCTTGTAACAAAAAACAAAAAAGGGTACCGCTCGTGATTATCCTCTGTATCTCACTGCGAAATGATCTAATAATACAAGAGAAAACGTGTTTTCTAATTTAAAAAAGACGTCAAAATTACAAGATCTTTATTTTGGAATTACAAAATCGGTACCTTGTAAATGTGAAACTCATCTTGTGATTACAAAATCGTAACTATAAAAAATCTCTGCGAGAACTTTCAGTCTTTTTTCCAACAAAACCCGTAACGAGTAAAAAACCCGTGTGCGGCGTCTTTCTCTGCCTCGTGGTTTGAACAGGAGTCAGGAAGTCACGGGATCTTTGTGTCGTGGTTACGAAATCGGTCCCTCGTAATTATAAAAAGGAACTCGAGGAAGCGTACGAGATCCTAAGTCTTAATTATAAAAATGTCTTAATTTCTTTAGTGAATGCGCCTCTGTCGCACGGGACAGTGACACCCCCCCCCCCCGTGAACACGACTCCACGCTGAACTCCAGTATTCTGACGTTTAATGGTCGCGACATTTCATGTGACTCAGAGATCAAATAAAACACAGGACCAAATAAATTAAAAAGAAAATTAAAGACAAAATCCACATTTCTGAGCTTTGTTTGTTCGGCAGAGTCTCGACACTGTACTGAGTGTGTGCGTGTGTGTGTGTGTGCGTGGCGCGTTTTAACTATTTATGTTCCTTTTGGTGCTAAAACTGAATGATGCCAGAACAAGCCAATGAGAGCGCAGCAGGGAAGGAAAACAAAAAAAGGACAGAAGAAGTGGGAGGGAGCGACGCATCGCACTGAACTGTCCGATCTTTGATCGCAGCTGATTGCTCAGTCTCTGAAAACGGAGAAAACCAATCGACCAATCGGGAGAGAGGAGTTAAAATGACCTCCTCCCGTTGGTTGATTTTCTTCAACTTTAATGTTTCATGAAGTTTGTGAAGTTTTTTTATGGAAACAAAGAACAGCTGAAATGCTGACCGTGAAGCGTGATCACTACTGATGAAGCAGAATTCGTAGTTCTGAGATCTTTTACTTTGAAAACCAGCTGAGTTTCCTCTCGTACGCTCAGACGGTTTTCAAACTAAAATATTTCGGTCGTATAAGTTCGGCCGTCTAAATGTCAACAGGAAGTATTCAGTAGTGGTTAAATTGTTACGGCTGTTGTTTGCCTCCGTAGTTTTTGCATTGAGAAAAGACTGTAAATAATTTAGCATAAATAGATTTTTGGCCCGAAAATCCAAAACTAGGAGCTGAAAGAGGCTAAAATGTGCGTGGCGCTGCAGCTGCGGGCCGTTCTGAGGCTGAGCCCGACGCTTCCACCCAACAAAAACCAGCTGGAGACGTTTTCTTGTGTTTGTCGCATAACTGCGAGGAAACTGAGCGGTGGAACCCGGGACTGCAGTCCGCTCCTGGATCCACAACGGCCCCGGGTCCGAGGGCTGGACTCGACGTGATGTTTGGGAACTCTCGGGGAGCAGTTTGCAGTCCTGAACGTCTCTGACTCGTTCATTCAGAGTATTAAGTGGGTCAGTATTAGGACGAGGGATTTGTTGTTTAGCTCGTTCAGTAAGATAAAGACAGAAATAAAACGGAACTAATAGAAACAGGCGAACACACTGAGGAGACGGGACGTCTCGTCACAGGAAAAACAATCTGTCCAAAGGAACTTCACTTCCTGCAAACTGTTCGTTCAAAGAGCTGAATTTTCTCAGAATTATGAGATTCATAAGACAAGAAAATGCCTCTCAGTTGTTTTCCTTTGAGTGTTTCCGTATGAATGAGCGTCAGTCCGAAGAATATCGATTTGTGCAGCTTTGAGGTTAAAAAATAAAAATAAGAAATGTGAATACAATCGCGAATGAGGAAAAAGTGAATTCTGATCCATTTTCTCAAACGTTCGATTTCTGTCTTGTAACAAAAACAGCGTTTTTAAAGGGTACCGCTCGTGATTATCCTCTGTATCTCACTGCGAAATGATCTAATAATATAAGAGAAAACGTGTTTTCTAATTTAAAAAAGACGTCAAAATTACAAGATCTTTATTTTGGAATTACAAAATCGGTACCTTGTAAATGTGAAACTCATCTTGTGATTACAAAATCGTAACTATAAAAAATCTCTGCGAGAACTTTCAGTCTTTTTTCCAACAAAACCCGTAACGAGTAAAAAACCCGTGTGCGGCGTCTTTCTCTGCCTCGTGGTTTGAACAGGAGTCAGGAAGTCACGGATCTTTGTGTCGTGGTTACGAAATCGGTCCTCAGAATTATAAAAAGGAACTCGAGGAAGCGTCACGAGATCCTAAGTCTTAATTATAAAAATGTCTTAATTTCTTTAGTGAATGCGCTTCTGTCGCACGGGACAGTGACACCCCGTGAACACGACTCCACGCTGAACTCCAGTATTCTGACGTTTAATGGTCGCGACATTTCATGTGACTCAGAGATCAAATAAAACACAGGACCAAATAAATTAAAAAAGAAAATTAAAGACAAAAATCCACATTTCTGAGCTTTGTTTGTTCGGCAGAGTCTCGACACTGTACTGAGTGTGTGCGTGTGTGTGTGTGTGTGGACGATCGCAGGTCTTTTTTAAAGCCATGTTGCTTTACTGTTAGCCCTTAGCTGTTAGCGTAGCCACAGGGGGTTTGGTTGATGACATCAGCTTCGAGTCGGACGAACCCCAGTCGCCGTCGTCCAATAGGATCAGTAGGACTCTTATTTGTTTATTGTTGTTGTTTTTTTTTAAATTACAAATATCTGCTGTAGTCTGCGAACCGACCAATCACAGTTGAGGATTGTGTCAACACAGGAACAATAAAGTTTTATCCTTTAAAAGCTGCACTTTATTGTGTTTGATTGGCTGGGAGGGCAAAAGGTGGCAGAAACCGAGGACAGTCATTGGTTGTCAGATGATTTATTGAATTTTTCAGAGATTCATGCTACAACTTCCCGTCACACTTTCAGTATAAACAAAAATCCGTCCGCGTTTTGTTTCTGAATCCTTCGTGCGCTGCTTCAATATTAAAAAATATTTCATATAACGACAACAGGCCCACAACGCACCACAGCTACGTTCATTAGCATAAAAAACAAAGGCTACGTCCGGGTATAAAAACAGTTCTGGGTGGAGTTTCATGCCGTTAAAGGAAAAAATAAACTTCAAAGTAAATTTGTGGGTAACTAAAAATAAACCAGCGAACATATTCTAAATGATTAAAAGCAGTTTTAATGAACTAAGACTGTATTCGAACACCTGAACGGGTTTCAAACAGTTTTACGTTCTTACGTCTTCATTTTCCAGCGATACTCGCGTTACTGGTTACACGAGGCGAGTGTGTCACAAACGCTTTGATGTAAGCGGAACATTTTACACTTTGCGTACTGTAACGGGTAACAAGTACGGCAAGTCAAAGGCCGGCATACGTCGTGTATTATAACATGTCGCGACAGCACTGTAACGTGTTAGCTACACTTTACGATACACGTGTAGTACGAATAACATGTTAAAGTAATAACTTACTAATATACAAGTGTAACTTGTATCGACATACTTCTGACGTGTAATTATGCTGATAATTACATATTATACTTATTGTAACAAGTATTTTCTTTTACAGTATGTAAGATACTACTTTGGTATTTAACATGTAACGTCTTGCAGTACTTAGAATTACACGTTAATAAGTGTACGCTGTGTTACAGCTGTGTGTGTAGCACGCTACGCTGCTACGCTGCTACGCTACAAACGACTGGAACATTTCGCACTTCGTACGTGTGATCCAGCTGTGTTTCATGTTACAATAAGTGACGTAAACGTTTAAGACACAAGCAGCGAATCAGCAGCGCTCGCCAACGACAGCTACGACAAACGTTTAATGAAGTTTTGAAATGCATGCTGGGAAATTTAACAGAGTAGGCGGCGATGCCGGCTTCCTTTGGTTCTGATTGGTTACCACAGGGCGTGTGGTACGATGGGGGCGGGGCTACGTGCAGGTGGGGGCGGGGCTATATTCAACTGCTCTGACGTGGGGAAAACGGAGGACAAAAACACTTTCACTTCCCGTGAAACAAGTTTTGTAACTCGTCACTTGAAGACATGAAAACCTTAAAATGTACATAATTATACGTTAAAATATGTTTTGTGTTACGAGTAGCAACTTGAAAATGACAGTACTTAACGTAAGATGTAAAAACCTGTTTTGAAAGCCATTTAAACAGGAAGTGACACCACAACGGGAGAACGAGTTGGTCCAATTAAAAGGCACGCTAACTTTGGCTTGGTTTGGCCCCGCCCCCCTCTTTTTTTTTTTAAATCAAGGCTTCATAAATCACCTAATTTAATTTTAAAACGTTTTTAAGACGTTTCCAAAAAACTTCAAATTAAAAAATGTATTTTGGAATCTGAAACGAAAGAAAGCTTAGCCAACGCCGCCCTTTCACTTTATATCTGAAGCCGTGAATCGCAACGTTTAACCAAAGGTCAGAGGTCAGAAGGCAAACTGCGAATCAGCAGCTTCCTGTTTTTAGTGGCTTATTTCCTGTTTAAAGAAAATCATCAACACCAGAAATCCATAAAATGAAAATAAAAACGGTGGAGCAAAAATAATCTAAAACAACAAGAGCTGGATCTGAATTAAATCTATTTTTAATAGAAAAGAAGAAGGTGGGACATTTGAAGATCAACCAATCACAGCTCAGCTTGATACACACACACACACACACAGAGATATATATACACACACATATAAATACACACACGCAGGTGCGGCAGGTGGGCGGGACGTCAAAAGCATTACCTATTTCATGTTGTACAGTATAAATACATTCATGAATAAAAAACCTTCCCAAAAAATATATACCGACGATACGACAAATAACAAAAAAATATTTTTTACTAAGTGAAAAAATTCTACAAAAAAATCCAAAGTCAGATCAACATGAGCCGCCACCAAGACTCCACCCAAACACCACCCAAAAAATCAAAAACCAGCAGAATTCAGAGAAATAAGGCACAGAGGAAGGTTGAGATCGCAGCCACCTACAATTCTACATTAATAATAATAATCAATAATTAATAAAAATCAAAGACCAATTTTTTATCCATGCTGAGTAACTTTAAATATATAAAAAAGAAAAAATTTAATATTTCCGTCATTTGGGCATTTTGAGAAAAAGCTGATTTTATTTTGAAAATTCTCTTTTTAACTTTAAAATGATTTTTTTCTGCATTCGTTTAACATTTAGACAATACAAGTTCAACTCACATTAGCTCCTTGTTGAACTCCACTACCCACAATGCATTGCTACTGGGCGCTCAGTCTGCTCAGGAATGTGCTCTGTAACCTCTGTAACCATGGCGACGCCTGGTCCTTGTGTCATCGCCCGTCACCGTGATATCAGCGTGTTTGTAGGCACAGAAAGCTCGGTGGCGATGGGGCTCTCCCATTGGTCCGCTTGTTCCCTCCACGGGCCAATCAGAAGCCCCGAGTCTGGATGCTTAGTCAGTCCAAAGGTCAAAGGTCAGATGAAGGGGTCCGAAAGAAAAACAGTCAAAAAGTCCAGCGGAGGGTCACAACTTCAGCACTGATGCTAACGAGCTACTAGCCTGTTAGCTTTGACTTTAGTTAACAATTAGCATGTTAGCCTTGACTTTTAGCCTGCATTTAAGCTAGTTAGCTGTTAGCCACAGTAGGGCTTGTGGGCTGCCTGAAGAGAACTGCGGGATTTTGTACGTCGCTTTGAGCGAGTTGGTTGGTTTCGGCGTTCAGATGAGTAAGTTAGTGATCTGAGACAGAGCTACGTCTGCCACGGCGATCAATAACAAGCCTTAAATAATCTTTAAACAGGCGCTCGCTACGTATCGTGACGTCTGTATTGTGTCTCTTTACGTTGTACAATTTACGTTTCTGCTTGTGTTAGTGATTTTTCCTCAAATACTCCCTGTATTGTTATTTGTACTGAATTGTAGTGTATTTGTATAAAATTGTTTTGTTAATAAAGTTTTTTTTTTTAAAAGCTTGCTAGCTGCCGTAAAGTACAACGTTCCCACATGTGTGGTACAAGTCGGGCGCCGACAGGGCCGAACGAATTAGGTGAGAAAAGTGCAGTTCGATTCTGACCAATATTGACCCTTCAATTCACTAAGCCCCGCCCCCCGTAGTTACTGTTGCTAAGCTGTCAATCTTTCTGTTCAGCACATTAACAGCGTACAGCGATAACAACGGGTCCGTGCTGTCAGACAGACGTAAACGCTGAGCGCTCGCAGCGTGACGAGGACCTGGGCCGTTCCTGCAACACTAACTCACCTGAACGTGTCCCGCTAACATAAAGACTTCAGCAGCAGGAGGTCCAGCGAGACCACTTCCTGTTCTGGCCTCTAAGATCACTGAAATACATTTAAAACATTTATCTCTAAATCTAAATTTACTCGCTGCTGTTCAGCTTCAACGAGCTAAGCTCGAAACTAACAGGCTAATAGTTCGTAAACACGGAGGTGAAACGGCCGACCCTCCTTACGTCTGTGTGTGGAGAGTCTCCCGGGGTCAAAGGTCAGATGGTGGACTTGGAGAAGGAGACTCGGAGGTGCTGGTTGTGGTCCAGCTGATGGTCGTGCAGAGCGATGAGCGCCTCGATGGCTTCCTCCACCGACGCCAGCTGCATCAGAGCCATCTTCCTGTCCTTCCTGTGACAGCAGGGGAAGTGACATCATCAAACACGAGGCAGCCATGTTCGGTCTACTGCTACCGACACCGGAGTTTAAAAATCTGATATCGTGCCGTCCGACAGGACAAACTAAGCGCCTGGATCCGGAGCCTGCGGACGGGTTAGAGGGGTTACGGGTCTGCTGGTACTCACTGGAAAAACTTGAAGGCTTTCACTGTGAATCCACCGGCGGAGAACAAATCCTTCAGCTCGTCCTCCGCCGCCGACGAGCTAGCAGCCGGGCAAGGAGGGCGAGAGAAACACGTTTATACAACAAACCAAACCTAGAACTGCGCAGCGGAACAGATTCGCAGCTTTAGCAGGTGAGTAAAGGAAGCTTACGGGATGTTGGACAGGTGCAGCGTGGCCGACGGAGGGAAGATGTTGTTAAAATTTTTGGAGCCGGGTTTTTTGAAGCGGTGGAGGGCGGAGCCTGAGAAGTCCCGCGTCAGCGCCTGTTCTTCCTGCCCCGCCCCCCCGCGAGGCAGCTGCACCACCGGGTGTTTGGACAACATCACCCGAATCACGTTACCGTGGAGACGCTGGCCGTTCAGGTGACTCATCGCTGTCGGGAGAAATAAACAAATAAATCAGAGAAAATGTTCAAAATCTGTCGCTTTTTCCTGAAAGAAAAAAAAATCATAAATTCACTTAAATTTTACTCAGAAACATCCGTTCAGTCAGCGGGAAAACTAAAGCTCATGTTCATCTTTGTTTTCAGCATTTTATAAAACAACCGGACTGAAGAACAAAGTGTGTTTATATTTATATATATATATATATATATATATATATATATATATATTTCTGATGTGTTTTCACTGAAAACGTCCTGCTGAGCATCTCGGTCACGTTTCTTTCATAAAGAATAGAATATGTCAGAAATACAGTTTTGGCTCCACTTGTGAAACAAATGACGAGTTAAAAAACAAATATAACTTATTTGTTGACCATAAAGTCACGATCTACTTTCCATTTCCAAAAATGTTATTCTCATTAATTAAACTACTTTATTCGGTTATCAAACTCTTCTGGCAGTTTTATTCTCGGAGACTGAAACTGATTTAACAATAAACCTGATGCTGCAACGTTTATGAAATAATGGCAGGACGTTTCCCGACTCATCGACGTCCACCGACGAGCCGCAGATAAAACAACGCGATCGTTACTTTACGATCGAACTCTGGTGTTTCCCGAAACACGGCTCACGTCGTTAACAGAAGGGATTTTAACACAAAGAAAAGGAAAGGTGTCGGACCGAGTTGAGCCTGAGTGGCGTCGCTCATCTGAACCAGAGCGTTTTCCTTCTTGTTGAAGAGGATTTTCACTCTCTGAACGTCTCCGTAGACACCTGCAAACACACAGAACACAGCATGAGAGACAGAAACTGAAGACGTCCGCCGTCGACCTCGAGCGGTTCGCACGCTTTCTGACCGGACGTTCATTCGTAGTTTTATCGACAGCAAATCAAGGCCAGGAATAAAGTTATTATTACACCCGTTGATTCGCGGCTCAGGTTTACAACATGACGACACAGGAACACGCGAACAGACACGGAGGGAAGGGTTGTGGTTTTAAGTATCGGCAGCTGATGATTCTGAAGGTTTCTTACCAAACAGGATGAAGAGGCAGTGAGGTGAGACGCTCTGCAGAGACAAACAGTGTTAATAAAGCTAGCTGAGAGAGCAGCGCTCTGATTGGTCAGTTGCTGTGTGACCGTGTGTGACCTCTGACCTCTGGGTTCAGGTTGGACACCAGCAGCACCGAGTGGACGGCAGGGGGCGCCACCTGCAGCGAGACACGAGGAGGAGACACCAGCGAGCCGGGGACGGCCGCCATCGGCAGACCTGCCGGCAAAAAAACTTTATTTAAAACGGACGCATACAAAACTACAAAGGTTTATTTAAAACAGAGAAAGTGAAATGAGAAAACTTTATTTAAACGAGTGCGATACAGAACAGCAGCGTCATCAAATACATGAATGTGTCAATATATAAACACTGTGCACATCATACATTATATATTACACTGATTATATTTACTGTGTGCGTGTGTGTGTGTTTGTGCACGTGTGTGTGTGTGTGTGTGTTTGTGCGTGTGTGTGTGTGTTTGTGCATGTCTATATGTGTGTGTGTGTATAATGAGAACAAAGCTGAACCTTTAAACTATAAATGTCTTTAATATAAAACACTGGCAGGAGAAACTAACGGTTTGAAAGCAGACGTGTGTGTGTGTGTTTGTGTGTGTGTGTTTGTGCACGTGTGTGTTTGTGCATGTGTGTGTGTGTTTGTGCACGTGTGTGTGTGTGTGTTTGTGCACGTGTGTGCCTCACCTGTGTGTTGGTGGAAAGTGGGCGGGAAAGCTGCTGCTCCGTATGGAGGGAGAGCTACACCTGTAACACACACACACACACACACACACACACACACACACAGACACACACACACACACACTCGGCCTGTGTTTACCTGCCCTTCAGTAACCAGGTAACACTTGGCTCAAACAGCGATTCACTAAAGCATTAAAACTTTACAAACGTCTCAGCGAGTAAAGACGTCAGTAAATCTGTTGCTAGGAAACATCTGTAGTGCCGTCCAATCAGGAGCAGCTCTGTGAACAGGAAGTCACTGCAGCCGTAATATAACCTTCAAAAATAATATTTCGGGAGACCAAATGATGAATTAAACTTTGCTGCCACCCGTTTGTTTCATTTATATCTGCATTCACGAGCGAGCGGGAAATGTCCCAGTTAGCCGAGCTAGCCGCTCTGTAGCTTCACGACTGAAACGATACAAAGACAGAAACACGCGAACGCGTTAGTTCGCGTGTTATCGTAACGTCTGTTCAATCTGCCAGACGGAGCTGCTGGAACAATACGGTTACGGACGGATCGACAGCTTAGCAACAGTAACCGAGGGGGGCGGGGCTTAGTGACGGGTCGAGTTGAATCTCGCGCTCACCTGCACGCACAGTGTGTACAGAGTGTCTTACCGAAGGCGGAGGCGGGGTCCAGCTCTCCGGTCGGGAGGTCGGCTCTGGTGAAGTCTCGGCTCTTGTCGTTGTTGTACTTCACATTGAGCGCGCTCAGTTTGGAGAAGTCGATCCTCAGCGTGCAGCAGCCGTTATAGATGTTCTGACCGTCCAGAGACTGAAAGACAGGCAGACAGACAGCCGCCATCTGATTGGCTCAGAGCTCCATCACTGACTCTGGACTGGAGCTGTGATTGGTGTAATTGATCAGCATTCATCATCTACTATTTACTATTTACAGCGAGCCGAACGTTAACGTTCCTCTGGGCCGGAACACTTTATGAATAGCGTTCATACATTTGTGTGTGTGCGTGAGCGTGCACGTGACTCACAGCCTTGGCGTGCTGAGCGTGCACGGCGTCGCTGAACTGCAGCAGAGCCTGAAACTGATTGTTTCTGGTGAACGTGATGATCTTCAGCACGGAGCCGAACTTACTGAAGATCTGAAAACACACGAAGGGACAAACGCTGAAACACAACGACACAAAGCAACAACAATAACGACACGACGAATGAAAGCTCCGGGAGGCGACCTGCTGCAGGACCTCCAGCGTCACCGGGTAAAATAAATTCTCGACGATGATTCTCAGGACGGGACTCTGACCCGGAGCTAAGCCCCGCCCCTCCCCTCCTGACGCCATGTTCCCAGAATGCACTGCTGCTGCACTGAAGACCTGCAGCGCCGGATGAGCTCTCTGAAATAATAAGAAATGTAAAACATGTCACAGCATCTATCACAACTTTTAAATATATATATATATATATATATATATATATATATATATATATATATATATATATATATATATATATATATAAAGATTCAATTTCAAAAAGGAAATTTTAAAATGTTGAGGTGGGCGGGACGAGAGCTGCTGCTCCTCACCTGATTAGTCAGATTGTCAGTCTTGAGCTCGCGGTGGGTGGAGTACTGAATGAAGATTGGTTGGTTCCTGATGGTGGGTGTGGCTGAGGTGTAGTAGTTCACCATGGCAACAGCTGCTTCCTCTGATGCCATTTCTAAGAATGCCTAAAAAAGATTTAAATACAGAGTAAATGAACGTAAATGAAAACATTAACTAATGACAAAAACACAACACAGATTTTGTAGACAAATACAAAAAAAGAACATCCCCAGAGCTCAAACCTATATATGTATATATATATATATACACACACACACACACACACATATATATATATATATACATATATACATTTAAATATTTATATATATATATATATGTATATATATATATATATGTATATATATATATATATGTGTGTGTATATATATACATATATACATACATACATAATAAACTGAATCCCATGTCCTCCCCTCTTTACTTCCTGTCTGTCTTCGCTGTATATTATCCAACGTCCTCAGTGTGCTCATAGTTACCTGGTTTTTGGCCTTCAGCGTTAGCAGCTTACTAACTTGGCCGAAAGGAAGCGCCAGAGCGAGCACTTCCTGTTCAGAGACGTCAGCAGGAAGCTGGCGCAGGTGAAGGACCCGAGACGAAACACACAGCCCGTCAGTGCCATCCACTGTGGACAGACACAAACACAGAGATAAGTCCAACATTAAAACACGAACACAGTCTGAACCGGCTTCCTACCGGGCCGGGTGCTTCAGGTGGAGCGGCTGCTCTCACCTGTGGACAGGTTGGACGTGCTCATGTTCGCAGAGCAGCTGACGGAGCGAGTAAACACTGATTCCTGCAGAGAGAAACACACACTGATAAATACGATTATTAAATATTATTGAACTGACTCTTCTGTTCACATCACAGTCATGGCAATCTGAAAGTGTTGCGGCTTTCACAGATCACCTGAACAAATCTGGTCATATAGAACTGAAATGATCGGTCAGTTATTGATTAGCCGACGGACATAAAAAGATGGTTCTTCTACTGAAAACATTATAAGTTATTACTAATTATTATTATCAATGTAAGAAAGTCAGTTGTTAAAATACACAGAAAATATAAAACGACATAAAAATTTTAAATCAAACAAATAATAAATGAACTAAATCCAAAGGATGTTTGACATTTTGTTTCTTTTAGTCATTTAGATGTTTAATTTATTTGATTGAATTAATTATCAAAAGGGCTGGCTATTTATTATCTTTCGATCGACTAATGGATTAAGTGATCATTATTTTTTGTTTCATCTCTTTATAAACTAAAATCTCTTTCAGGGTTGCAACTAGCAATTATTTGAATTGTCCTTTAATGATTTTCTTGATTGATTGATTGATTGATTGATTGATTGATTAGGCCATGAAATGTCTTCTGTCCGACCAACAAACCCAAAGACATTCAGTTCACTGAGACAGATTAACAATTAATCGATTATCAAAACAGTTGCTGATTGATCAGCTAATTGTTTCAGCTCTAATCTCTGAGTTTTCGAGCTGTTGAAGAATCACTTTGGACTCTGGGAATTAAAAATGGCCGTTTGTATTAATATAATGACAATGAAGCATCGTACATGTTCGGTTAGTTTCGGGCGCGTGAGGAGCGTAAGCACGTGAACAGTCGGCTGAGAACATATCAGGACTTTTTAAAAGACTAAAACACGAAGAGATTCGCAGAAAATGAAAGAGTCGCTTCTGTACGTGTGCACGCAGTTATCGCGAGATTTCAGCCAATCGAACCCCGCCGCTGAATCGTCACTCTTCGCTCGCGACACTTTCAGCCAAAACAAAACCAGAAAAAGCGAAACGCGAGCGACAACCAGCGCGCGAGGAGCGGGAAAACGGCGCGTAGAGGAGAGGGGAGAGGCGGGAAAACGGGAAAACGTTTCAGGAAACAAGTAAACAACAACAAACAACAACAAACAGGAGCGGGGGACCGAGCCAGCGGCTCGCGCAGGTGCGGTTCAGTCGCCAAGGAAACGCGAGGGAGGAAGGACGGAAAAGCAGCTGCGGGAGTGTTCGGGGTGGTTTCCCCGCGCTCACCCGTCCATCGTCCGCGAGGAGAAAGAGGAGGAAGAGGAGGAAGAACCGGAGAGGAGGAGTTGTTTTGGTCCGCGAGCCGCCCGCACCGCATCCAGGCAGCAACCATGGAGAACAACGAGCTCACTTCCCGTTTGATGACGTCACGGGAGAACATGGCGGCCGGCGCGGACACGCCTCAGATCGCAGGGATACAGAGGGATCGATAATAATCAATAAATCCGTTCAGACAGGGAGAAAAACATCAAGCATTCAGAGCCGAAATCATTTTCTCTCTTTTGGCTGTTTGTTGTCGCCCACAAGTCTGAAGTTCACTGTTATTTTTAATCACTTATTTATTAAAATGTGGTTATTACTGCCATTCCTCTTTTGCGCTTTTGTATCGTGAACTGTCAAACAATTAAAAAAAAAAGAATCACGCTGTCAGCTAAGATCTCCGTTAGGTTAAAATGATATATTCCTTCACATTTATTCCCCTTTAGATAAACAGTCAAATAGAAGAACTGTTGGTAAAAATACTCCATTACAAGTAAAACCCTTCATCAGCTAAATGTTCCTAAAGTATTAAGAGTAAAAGTTCACTACAGAACAGTTGGGTTGTGTAATCTCTAATTATTGATCACATTTTATAAACGTTCACACGTTTTGTTTGTGACTCTGGCTGTCAGATAACAGATTACATCAAAGAGCTAGAACAAAGCCTCACACAAGTTATTATATATTATATTTATGCGAAAGAGTTTCAGTACTGTGTAACATTTATTACAGAACATACTGCTGTTCATGGGCCATATGTGCAGTATGCAATGCAAACACTAAGTAAATGACTCATTTTTATCCACATGTTGATTTTCATCGTGAACTTGAAGCTTCACGGAAACGGTGCCGGAAGTCTGACAAAATATTCTGAGCGCAACGACATTTTCTGACGTGACTTTTATCACAACAGCAATCCACGGAAATCACGATGCGAGGATCGATAACCGACGAGTCGGACATCTCATCGATCCGCGGGAATCTTTGCCCGCAGACCGGAAGTGGAGCAGAGTAGGTGATCTGTAACTTCCTGTTGACGCGAGGATCTTTAACTGGGTGAAAGGTGGGAAGACGACAGGCTGTCATTCTTCATCGGTAACCGTCTGAACGGACCCTTCGCCGGTTTCCTCCTCCACACACCTGACGATGCTGCAGAACACCGGGTGAGCTCACGGCTGGCTGACATCTTTGTTCCCCCGCACAGAGTTCCGGTCCAAAAGACTGCCGAACAATGCCAAGCGTTAATGCAAAACCTGGACGCACCTCCAGATTTAGTTGAGATTTTAGTGAATTCAGCGCCTTTAGGTTGGGGCTTTACTGAAGCCGAATTGAGGAGTGAAGATTTCCGCTTCAGAAAGTGCAGTGGTTTGGTGCCGTGCCCTCTGTCTTCTGACCTCTGAGCGAGACCATCTGAAAGTTGAAGTGTTTTTCCTCTGAGTTTGGTCTCATTAAGGTGACCGTTCCTGTTGAGCGTCGGTCCTGCACACACAAATCTGATTCTGCTGAATAATGTCTGGTTTTATTTAAAGAGTTCACTTCAAAGCTAGAACCAGTGTAAGAAAAGATGGAGCTTTTATGTCGGGCCTTTAAACTGGCTGGTTCGGCTCTGTTCTCACATCTTTGAGTCTTTTTAAAAGTTGGGTTTTTTTTGCTTTTAGACGCGCATATAATCAGACAGCTGCTGTCCCTTCAAAATAAAAGCGTACAATGCTATCTTCTGCGTGGGGGCTTTTATAATGAAAAGTGAACAGGAAGTTGTGTGAAACTTTATTGAACTTAACATATTTCCAATTTACAGAATGTTAATAGAAAATACAATTAAAGATTATAGATGTAACTAAACCAAAAGAAACATTTGGGGGGCAGTTCTGACATTTTTATATATATTATTATTATTTTATTTATATATATATATATATATATATATATATATATATATATATATATATATATAATTAATTTAGTTTTTAAGTCCTAATGAAAAGAGCACACATGGATGTTCTTTAAAAAAAAAAAAAGAAATCAACATTTGTGAATAAATAAAATATTTTCAATGAAATTAATATCAAAATACACAATGACCTCTTTAACCGACAGGTTTAAATTGTGCTTATATTATTGAAAATGGAATGAAACTGGAGAAATGATGATTTAAATCAGGAACCATCTGATACATTTGGTGGTCATTTCCAGGACCCGAGAGTTTCTGTACTACAGACACGCGTCAGTCGGAAAGAGTTCAGAGACGTGGTTAGCCTAGCTTAGCACAAAGACTGGGAGCAGGGGGAAACTGCTAGCATGCCAGTAAGTTTGGCCTCACGGTGTAAGTTGGAGTTACCGTCGTAATGGGAGCCTGTGAGTTAGCAGGACAGCTAACGTTTCTTCTGTCTGGGTTTCAGGAAGTTAGCCGGCCGCACGCTCTTCATCACTGGAGCCAGCCGAGGGATCGGTAAAGCCATCGCTCTGAAAGCTGCCAGAGATGGCGCCAACATCGTCATCGCCGCCAAGACCGCCGAACCCCACCCCAAACTACCAGGAACCATCTTCACCGCCGCTCAGGAGGGTGAGGAGCTAACAGGCTAATAGGCTAAGTGCTAACATACACAGAGCAGCACATGTGGATTCATCCGCCGCTGGAAATAGTCCCCGACAGACGCTCTGCTTCCTCCTGTTCAGAATCAGAATCAGAATCAGAAATCCTTTATTGATCCCTGAAGGGAAACTCTTTGTTCCAGCAGCTCGCCTTTACGTCAGCGCACACAGGAGAAAACGATATTATACACTATAAACAGGTCAGAAATAAATGAAGTATCATGTCGGTATAAGTATAAGATAAACTAAGTGTCGAGTACCAAGTGGGTTTACTGGCTGATGGTGAAGTACAGTATAAATACAATGTCACTAATTATGTAATAAATAATAGTAAAAGCGGAGCTGCATGTTCTGTCGAGAGTAATTGAGGTATATCCGTAACAGTAAATAAGAAAAACTAACATGGGAAAACTAATATTGCACTTGAGTAGTAAACAGAATATTGCACAATTATTTAAAGTATTGCAGAGATGTTAATGCTCAATGTCCAGTTTAGTGACTTCGGGTCAGACAGACTGACCCTTAGAGGGAGGAGTTAAAGAGTCTGATGGCCGCAGGCAGGAATGACTTCCTGTGGCGCTCTGTGGTGCATTGTGGGGGGATGAGTCTTCCGCTGAAGGCGCTCCTTTGCTTGACCAGCACGTCATGGAGCGGGTGGGAGACGCTGTCCAAGATGGCGTGTAGTTTACCCAGCATCCTCCTCTCTGACACCACCGCCAGAGAGTCCAGCTCCGCCCCCACGATGTCACCGGCCTTACGGATCAGTTTGTTGAGTCTGTTAGTCTCCGCTAACCTCAGCCTGCTGCCCCAGCATGCAACAGCATACAGGATAGCACTGGCCGCCACAGACTCATAAAACATCCTCAGCATCGTCCGGCAGATGTTGAAGGACCTCAGCCTCCTCAGGAAACAGAGGCGGCTCTGGCCCTTCCTGTAAACAGCCTGAGTGTTCTTGGTCCAGTCCAGTTTGTTGTCCATGTGGACTCCCAGGTACTTGTAGTCCTCTACCATGTCCACACTGACCCCCTGGATGGAAACCGGGGTCACTGGTGCCTCGGCCCTCCGTAGATCCACAACCAGCTCCTTAGACTTTGTCGCATTGAGCTGCAGATGGTTCTGCTCACACCATGAGACAAAGTTCCCCACCACAGCCCTGTACTCCGTCTCATCACCACCGCTGATACATCCCACCACAGCAGAGTCATCAGAGACCTGCTGAAGGTGGCAGGACTGTTGGTCTGATAGAAACTACAGCGAGCAGCTGTTTGAGGAAACTGCTTTTTAAACAGGAAGCTACAGATCTGTGTTTTTAAAGGTCTGAAGAAGAAGATAGAATAACTTTAAAGAACCAGACTGATGGTTTGTTTGATCCTGTTTCAGCTGACGTTCCTACTGTACCTCAACCTGATTATGCAAACTTTAAAAGTCTTACATGAAAATGTCTCCCTGTGTGTGTGTGTGTGTGTGTGTGTGTGTGTGTCTCTGTGTGTGTGTGTCTCTCTCTGTGTGTGTGTGTCTCTGTGTGTGTCTCTCTCTCTCTGTGTGTGTGTGTGTGTGTGTGTGTGTGTCTCTGTGTGTGTGTGTGTCTCTCTCTGTGTGTGTGTGTCTCTGTGTGTGTCTCTCTCTCTGTGTGTGTGTGTGTGTGTGTGTGTGTCTCTGTGTGTGTGTCTCTGTGTGTGTGTCTCTCTCTGTGTGTGTGTGTGTCTCTGTGTGTGTGTCTCTCTCTGTGTGTGTGTGTGTGTGTGTGTGTGTGTGTGTCTCTGTGTGTGTGTCTCTGTGTGTGTCTCTCTCTCTGTGTGTGTGTGTGTGTGTGTGTGTGTGTCTCTGTGTGTGTGTCTCTGTCTCTCTCCCTGTGTGTGTGTGTGTGTGTGTCTGTGTGTGTGTGTGTGTGTCTCTGTGTGTGTGTCTCTGTGTGTGTGTGTGTGTGTCTCTCTGTGTGTGTGTGTGTCTCTGTGTGTGTGTTAGTGGAGGCGGCGGGTGGGAAAGCGTTGGCGTGTGTGTGGACATTCGTGATGAGCGGCAGATCGGAGAAGCCGTTCAGAAAGCCGTGGAGCAGTTTGGAGGTGAGAGCTGACCTGCTGTCACATGACAGAGATGAAATATTCATTTACAGCAGGTAGAAGGCACGTGAGCTTTGAGGGTCGTGTCAGCGGGCGGGAAGCCGGCGAGGGAACTTCCCGCCCCGGTGGTGACATCATCACAGAGCTTGTGTTTGATTGGCAGGAATCGACATCCTGGTGAACAACGCCAGCGCCATCAGCCTGACGGGAACTCTGGAGACGCCCGTGAAGAAGGTGGACCTGATGCTGGGAATCAACCTGAGGGGCGTTACTGCGCACACACGCGCACACACACGCTGCGTTACTGCACACACACACACACACACACACACACACGTTACTGCACACACGCACACACACACGCATTGCACGCACACACACACACGTTGCACACACACACACACTGCACACACGTTACACACACACACACGTTACTGCACGCACACACACACACACACACACACACACGTTACTGCACACGCACGTTACTGCACGCACACACACACACACACGCACGCACACACACACACACACACACGTTACTGCACGCACACACGCACGCACACGCACGTTACTGCACGCACACACACACACGCACACACGTTACTGCACGCACACACGCACACACACGTTACTGCACGCACACACACACGCACACACACGTTACTGCACGCACACACACACGCACACACACGCACACACGTTACTGCACGCACACACGCACGCACACACACGTTACTGCACGCACACACACACGCACACACACGCACACACGTTACTACACACACACGTTACTGCACGCACACACACACGCACACACACGTTACTGCACACACACGTTACTGCACACACACGTTACTGCACGCACACACACATTACTGCACGCACACACACGTTACTACACGTTACTGCACGCACACACGTTATTGCACGCACACACGCACGCACACACACGTTACTGCACGCACACACGCACACACACACACACGCGTTACACACACACACGCACACACACGTTACTGCACACACACACACACACACACGTTACTGCACGTGCACGCACACACACACACACACACGTTACTACACACACACGTTACTGCACGCACACACACACGTTACTGCACACACACGTTACTGCACGCACACACACACGTTGCACACACACACACACGCACACACACGCACACACACGTTACTGCACACACACACGTTACTGCACACACACACGTTACTGCACACACACACACACACGTTACTGCACGCACACACACACGTTACTGCACGTGTCGAGAACACTTCGGGACTTTTAACCGTTCTTGGCGAAATGCGAGCTTGTGTACTGGGACACTTGGGCCGTAAAAAATGACGTTTCCCACGCAGATGAGAACGGCGCCAGGAGAGCTCTGAGCTGGTAGAAAGATTAAAGTTAACGAGCTGCTGTTCACTAGCTGCTCCTAACGAGCTGCTGTTCACTAAGTGCTGTTAACGAGCTGCTGTTCACTAAGTGCTGTTAACGAGCTGCTGTTCACTAAGTGCTGTTAACGAGCTGCTGTTCACTAACTGCTCCTAACGAGCTGCTGTTCACTAGCTGCTCCTAACGAGCTGCTGTTCACTAAGTGCTGTTAACGAGCTGCTGTTCACTAAGTGCTGTTAACGAGCTGCTGTTCACTAAGTGCTGTTAACGAGCTGCTGTTCACTAACTGCTCCTAACGAGCTGCTGTTCACTAACTGCTCCTAACGAGCTGCTGTTCACTAACTGCTCCTAACGAGCTGCAGGTAACGAGCTTCTGTCTGTTTCAGGTCTAAGCTGGTCATCCCTCACCTGCTGAAGAGTCGCAGTCCTCACATCCTGAACCTGTCGCCTCCGCTCAACCTTAACCCCGTCTGGTTCAAGAACCACACAGGTAACCATAGCAACTGACCAGCCAACATCCCATCATACACCTGACAGTAATGACACGTCTGTTTTTTTGTTTTGTTTTCCAGCGTACACGATGGCGAAGTACGGCATGTCCATGTGCGTCCTGGGAATGGCCGAAGAGTTCCGGGGTCAGATTGCTGTCAACGCCCTGTGGCCTCGAACCGGTCAGCGGCTAAATGTTAGCATGCTAACAGAGTCCTCATAGACTCTTCGTAATGCTAACCCTGCTCTGACCTCTGTGTTGTTGCCGTAGCGATCCAGACAGCAGCCATGGAAATGTTGGGCGGAGACGGCATCGGTAAACAGTGTCGTACAGCTGACATCATAGCGGACGCCGCCTACGCCATCCTGTCCCAACCGAAGGACTACACAGGTCACTTCCTGGTGGACGAGGACGTCCTGAAAGAACAGGGAGTCCAAGACTTCGATCAGTACGCCGTCCAACCAGGTGACAGCAAGCTAACTGAGCTAACACTAGCCTAGCATAGGTAGTTACAGCCTAGCATTCCCGACACTGTCATGTGGTCTCATGGCGGTCTCTGATTGGTCAACAGGTCACCCCCTGCTGCCGGACTTCTTCCTGGACGACGCACCAGAGGCACTGGTTGAGCAGATGGAGCAACACGGTAAATACTGCAGATACTGAGGCGTCACTCCAGCGCCCCCTAATGTCTTCACTGATGTATAAAGACAGTCGGTCCACAGAACTGACCTGTTTTTGTCTCCTCGTTGCTAGGGGCGACCCCAGCCTTCAAACCACCACCATCATCATCATCATCGGCCACGCCTCCCTCCAGTGGACCAATAGAAAACACGTTTGATGTAATCAGAGGAGTCATCAACGAAGACGTCGTCAAGTCGACGCAGGGCATTTATCAGTTTGACCTATCAGGTAACGACGGGGGAGTCTGTATCCTGTGGGCGTGTCACTGATATTTGTGTCCATATAAGGAGATCCTGTGGGCGTGTCACTGACGTGTTTGTGTCCATATAAGGAGATCCTGTGGGCGTGTCACTGATGTGTTTGTGTCCATATAAGGAGATCCTGTGGGCGTGTCACTGACGTGTTTGTGTCCATATAAGGAGATCCTGTGGGCGTGTCACTGACGTGTTTGTGTCCATATAAGGAGATCCTGTGGGCGTGTCACTGATGTGTTTGTGTCCATATAAGGAGATCCTGTGGGCGTGTCACTGACGTGTTTGTGTCCATATAAGGAGATCCTGTGGGCGTGTCACTGAAGTGTTTGTGTCCATATAAGGAGATCCTGTGGGCGTGTCACTGACGTGTTTGTGTCCATATAAGGAGATCCTGTGGGCGTGTCACTGACGTGTTTGTGTCCATATAAGGAGATCCTGTGGGCGTGTCACTGACGTGTTTGTGTCCATATAAGGAGATCCTGTGGGCGTGTCACTGACGTGTTTGTGTCCATATAAGGAGAACATGGGGGCGTTTGGTTTCTGGACTTAAAGAGCGGCTCTGGCAGCGCGGGACAGGGCCAGCCGCCCGTCAAAGCCGACGTCGTCATGACGATGGACTCCAACGACTTCAGCAAGATGTTCGCAGGTGAGCCGTCACCATGGTAACACTGTGAATGATGCAAAACAGAGATTAGAGAAACAAACTGAGCTCGCCGTAGGAAACGTTACCGGTGTTGTTTCCACGGTAACGGCGGTGTTTTTCTGCGTGCCGTTTCAGGGAAGCTGAAGCCCACGATGGCCTTCATGTCGGGGAAGCTGCGGATCAAAGGCGACATGACGCTCGCCATCAAGCTGGAGAAACTGATGGGCCGCATGAACAAGGCCAAGCTGTGAGAGCGCCGGGACTGGACGCCAGCTGTACATATCGCCTTAATAAAATAACGATAAAACAATGATGACGTGTTCAGACATTAATAAAATCTACCTTGATAGTAAACTGAAACTGTGTGTTTCCTCTCTCCGTGCAATTACCCGGAAATCCAAACTCACGATTCTCAGTCAACGTTCGGGCGTCACCGTCCCGCGGCGAAAATCAGAAACATCAGCTAACAACACGTTAGCTTAGAGTGAAACAACCTGCAGTACATGAGAACAAATAAACCAGAAGAGAGTTTTAATACGTTTATCAACCGTCCGCTCAGTCCGGGGACGGGAGGATGAACTCGTTTCCACGGTTTCCTGTGACGGTAACGCAGCAGGTCGCAGAGCGGCAGCGAGGGGACGGCTGCTCGCTGCAACACACGGACGCAGGAAACGCTCTTACGTCCCGCAGAGGACAAGAAGGAAACTGAATCTGGAAATCCTGCAGAAAAGCTTCGAGGCTTCGCCGAGGCGGAGAAGCTGGTGCAGTGAAGCCCGAACAGCTGAGAGCGTCAGCTGTGCGGAGGATGAGGAGGCTGCAGCCTTCCTCACGCCAACACACGACGCCGACAGGAACGTCACGTTTCTTTTACTGGCGTCGTCTCGCCGCGTCCTCTTCTTCTTCTGCGCGCTTTAACGGCAGCGGCTGGAGGAGCAGCTCCACCAGCTGTTCACCTCCATCAGCCAATGAGCTCGCCTTCTCGCAGCGAGGCAGCGGCTGACGTCCCGGACTCTGACGGACACCACCCGTTCACACAAACACCGACCGCACACACCTACACCTATCAACCTCCAGCTGCACATTAAAAATCCTGGAATCCGTTTCCAACTTGTGTGGACGAGCCCCCAGTCCTCCACCTCCTCCTCCTGCTCCTCCACCTCCTCCTCCTCCTCCACCTCCTCCACCTCCACCTCTTGCTCCACTTGCTCCTCCTCTTCTCCCTCCTCCACCTGCTCCTCCTCTTCTCCCTCCTCCTCCACCTCCACCTCTTGCTCCACCTGCTCCTCCTCCTCCTCCTCCTCCTCCTCCACCTCTTGCTCCTCCTCCTCTTCTCCCTCCTCCACCTGCTCCTCCTCTTGCTCCACCTCCTCCACCTCCACCTCTTGCTCCTCCACCTCCTCCACCTCCACCTCTTGCTCCACTTGCTCCTCCTCTTCTCCCTCCTCCACCTCCTCCTCCTCTTCTCCCTGCTCCTCCTCCTCCACCTCCTCCTCCTCTTCTCCTGCTCCTCCTCCTCCACCTGCTCCTCCTCTTGCTCCTCCTCCTCCTCCTGCTCCTCCACCTGCTCCTCCTCCACCTCCACCTCTTGCTCCACCTGCTCCTCCTCTCTCCTCCTCCTCCTCCTCCTCCTGCTCCTCCACCTCCTCCTCCACCTCCACCTCTTGCTCCTCCTCCTCCTCCACCTCTCCTCCACCTGCTCCTCCTCCTCCTCCTGCTCCTCCACCTGCACCTCCTCCTCCTCCTCCTCCACCTGCTCCTCCTCCACCTCCTGCTCCTCCACCTCCTCCACCTCCACCTCTTGCTCCTCCACCTCCTGCTCCTCCTCCACCTCCACCTCTTGCTCCACTTGCTCCTCCTCTTCTCCCTCCTCCACCTCCTCCTCCTCTTCTCCCTGCTCCTCCTCCTCCACCTGCTCCTCCTCTTCTCCCTGCTCCTCCTCCTCCACCTCCTCCTCTTCTCCTCCTCCTCCTCCTGCTCCTCCACCTGCTCCTCCTCCACCTCCACCTCTTGCTCCACTTGCTCCTCCTCTTCTCCCTCCTCCTCCACCTCTTGCTCCACTTGCTCCTCCTCTTCTCCTCCTCCTCCTCCTCCTCCTCCTCCACCTCTTGCTCCACCTGCTCCTCCTCCTCCTCCTCCTCCACCTCCACCTCTTGCTCCACTTGCTCCTCCTCTTCTCCCTCCTCCTCTTGCTCCTCCACCTCCACCTCTTGCTCCACTTGCTCCTCCTCTTCTCCCTCCTCCACCTGCTCCTCCTCTTCTCCCTCCTCCTCCACCTCCACCTCTTGCTCCTCCTCCTCCACCTCTTGCTCCACTTGCTCCTCCTCTTCTCCCTCCTCCTCCTCCACCTCCTCCTCCTCTTCTCCCTGCTCCTCCTCCTCCACCTCCTCCTCCTCTTCTCCCTGCTCCTCCTCCACCTCCTCCTCCTCCTCTTGCTCCTCCTCCTCCTCCTGCTCCTCCACCTGCTCCTCCTCCACCTCCACCTCTTGCTCCACTTGCTCCTCCTCTTCTCCCTCCTCCACCTGCTCCTCCTCTTCTCCCTCCTCCACCTCCACCTCTTGCTCCTCCTCCTCCACCTCTTGCTCCACCTGCTCCTCCTCTTCTCCCTCCTCCACCACCTCCACCTCCTCCTCCTCCTCCTCCTCTTCTCCCTCCTCCTCCTCCTGCTCCTCCACCTGCTCCTCCACCTCCACCTCTTGCTCCACTTGCTCCTCCTCTTCTCCCTCCTCCACCTGCTCCTCCTCTTCTCCTCCTCCTCCACCTCCACCTCTTGCTCCTCCTCCTCCACCTCTTGCTCCACCTGCTCCTCCTCTTCTCCTCCTCCACCACCTCCACCTCCTCCTCCTCCTCCTCTTCCTCCTCCTCCTCCACCTCCACCTCTTGCTCCACTTGCTCCTCCTCTTCTCCCTCCTCCTCTTGCTCCTCCACCTCCACCTCTTGCTCCACTTGCTCCTCCTCTTCTCCCTCCTCCACCTGCTCCTCCTCTTCTCCTCCTCCTCCACCTCCACCTCTTGCTCCTCCTCCTCCACCTCTTGCTCCACTTGCTCCTCCTCTTCTCCTCCTCCTCCACCTCCTCCTCCTCTTCTCCCTGCTCCTCCTCCTCCACCTCCTCCTCCTCTTCTCCCTGCTCCTCCTCCTCCACCTCCTCCTCCTCTTGCTCCTCCTCTTCTCCTGCTCCTCCTCCTCCACCTCCTGCTCCTCCACCTGCTCCTCCACCTGCTCCTCCTGCTCCTCCTCCACCTGCTCCTCCTCCTCCTCCTCCTGCTCCTCCACCTCCTCCTCCACCTGCTCCTCCACCTCCTCCTCCTCCTCCACCTGCTCCTCCACCTCCTCCTCCTCCTCCTCCTGCTCCTCCACCTGCACCTCCTCCTCCTCCTCCTCCACCTGCTCCTCCTCCTCCTCCTGCTCCTCCACCTCCTCCACCTCCACCTCTTGCTCCACTTGCTCCTCCTCTTGCTCCTCCTCCTCCTCCACCTCCACCTCTTGCTCCTCCTCTCCTCCTCCTCCACCTCCTCCTCCTCTTCTCCTCCACCTCTTGCTCCACCTGCTCCTCCTCTTCTCCCTCCTCCACCACCTCCACCTCCTCCTCCTCTTCTCCTCCTCCTCCTCCTGCTCCTCCACCTGCTCCTCCTCCACCTCCACCTCTTGCTCCACTTGCTCCTCCTCTTCTCCCTCCTCCACCTGCTCCTCCTCTTGCTCCTCCTCCTCCTCCTCCTCCTCCTCCTCCTCCTCCACCTCTTGCTCCACCTGCTCCTCCTCTTCTCCCTCCTCCTCCACCTCCACCTCCTCCTCCTCCTGCTCCTCCACCTGCTCCTCCACCTCCTCCTCCTCCTCCTCCTCCTCCTCCTCCTCCTCCACCTCCTGCTCCTCCTCCACCTCCTCCACCTCCACCTCTTGCTCCACTTGCTCCTCCTCTTCTCCTCCTCCACCTGCTCCTCCTCTTCTCCCTCCTCCTCCACCTCCACCTCTTGCTCCACTTGCTCCTCCTCTTCTCCCTCCTCCTCTTGCTCCTCCACCTCCACCTCTTGCTCCACTTGCTCCTCCTCTTCTCCCTCCTCCACCTGCTCCTCCTCTTCTCCCTCCTCCTCCACCTCCACCTCTTGCTCCTCCTCCTCCACCTCTTGCTCCACTTGCTCCTCCTCTTCTCCCTCCTCCTCCTCCACCTCCTCCTCCTCTTCTCCCTGCTCCTCCTCCTCCACCTCCTCCTCCTCTTCTCCCTGCTCCTCCTCCTCCACCTCCTCCTCCTCTTGCTCCTCCTCCTCCTCCTGCTCCTCCACCTGCTCCTCCTCCACCTCCACCTCTTGCTCCACTTGCTCCTCCTCTTCTCCCTCCTCCACCTGCTCCTCCTCTTCTCCCTCCTCCTCCACCTCCACCTCTTGCTCCTCCTCCTCCACCTCTTGCTCCACCTGCTCCTCCTCTTCTCCTCCTCCTCCTCCACCTCCTCCTCCTCCTCCTCCTCCTCTTGCTCCTCCTCTCCTCCTCCTCCTGCTCCTCCACCTGCTCCTCCTCCACCTCCACCTCTTGCTCCACTTGCTCCTCCTCTTCTCCCTCCTCCACCTGCTCCTCCTCTTCTCCCTCCTCCTCCACCTCCACCTCTTGCTCCTCCTCCTCCACCTCTTGCTCCACCTGCTCCTCCTCTTCTCCCTCCTCCACCACCTCCACCTCCTCCTCCTCCTGCTCCTCCACCTGCTCCTCCTCCACCTCCACCTCTTGCTCCACCTGCTCCTCCTCTCCTCCTCCTCCTCCTCCTCCTCTCCTCCTCCACCTCCACCTCCTCCTCCACCTCCACCTCTTGCTCCACCTGCTCCTCCTCTTCTCCTCCTCCTCCACCTCCTCCTCCTCCTCCTCCTCCTCCTCCACCTGCTCCTCCTCCACCTCCACCTCTTGCTCCACCTGCTCCTCCTCTTCTCCCTCCTCCTCCTCCTGCTCCTCCACCTGCTCCTCCTCTTCTCCCTCCTCCACCTGCTCCTCCTCTTCTCCCTCCTCCTCCTCCTCCTCCTCCTCCTGCTTCACCTGAAGATGGATGATAAAGTTTGCACAGTTTCGCTCCTCCACCAGCGAAGGAGCAGCAGCTCCACCGCAGGTTATCAGTGAGCGTATTAATAATTGATCGACACGCAGCTTCACCTGCTGAACTTTGCAGAAATGTGGAAACTAAATATTGACGGAAGCCGTCGCCGTGTTTCTTTGTGTTTCTTTGTGTTCGACTCTGCGTTAACGAGTCCGTCCAGCTTCTGCCGTTCACACGTTCACGACTCGTTGCTACGCTCGCTCGCTCGACAAGGTCTGAAACCGCAGTCAGGTTCTCGGGTGAACTCTGGAACCGGTTCCTCCCGTTCTTACCGGACGGTAACGGGTGCGTAACGTCGGTGATGGAGGACGAATGTTAATGAGGCTTCATCGGCGTGAGTGTGTGTCCGTGCGTCGTCGTGTTGTGGGGGAGACCGGGGCCGCCGGTCACGAGGTCAGAAGGTCACAGAAACAAAACGTGACGTCAAAGCTGAACTCATCATCGTCATCATCGTGTCACAACATCTGGACTCTTGGTGACGTTTCAGTTTCAGTTCCTCCCGTCAGTCATCCTGAGGTACGTGTTGCTGTTTCCCTCCCAGCACACACACACACACACACACGCACACACACACGCACGCACACACACACGCGCACGCACACACGCACGCACACACACGCGCACGCACACACACACACGCACACACGCGCACACACGCACACACACACACACGCTCACACACACACACACACACACACACGCACGCACGCACGCTCACACACACACACACACACGCTCACACGCACACGCTCACACACACGCACGCACGCACGCTCACACACACACACACGCTCACGGTCACACACACACACGCGCACGCACGCGCGCACGCACACACATACACATGCACGCACACACACACACACGCTCACACACACGCGCTCACTCACACGCACACACACACGCACACACACGTACGCACACACACACTCACACACACACACACATACATACACACACGCACACACACGCACACACGCCACACACGCACCAGAGTGAAGTTGTTCTTTTTGAGTATTTAGTTTTACGTAAACAGACTATTTGTATTTTGTGTTTCTGATTGTGCAGTTGCCATGGTGATATACCGGGTTGTCGTTTATCAGGAGTGTTTGTTCCTCTCCGGCGACGCCCACCGAACCGTCGTCCAACTGGTCGGCAGCAGAGGAGCCAGCGAGCGCGTCCCATTGGCTGAGAGATCTGTGAGTCATGACCGACATCGTTAACTTTTAACTAAACGACAATTAATCGACAACACTACTGCGGTAACCATGGTAATTAATGATTTGTTTATTAAATGAAAACATTCATATTTTAGACCAATAAAAACAGAACAATTTCAATAAAGTTAATAATGACATAATAATGTAAATTATAGATATAATTCAACTTATAAATCAGAATAAATACAGTCGTACGTTCAAATAATCCCGGTTATGTTCGGTTTTGTAAACAGAAATGAGATCTTTTCTATTTTTACAGTTAAAAGTAAAATCCCTGTTCTGATCGTTGTTTTAGTTAACACTGCACTAATTATTTCCACTGTAAAATACAACCGCAATGAAGATCCTAATCAATAAACTGTTTGTTCTGTTTGCATTTTCCAGATCTGTCGGGTTTTAAAGGACATGTGTTGCTGCAGCAGAACCACAGAAGAAGAAGTAGCTGCGCTTCCTGCTCCACGGGCCGCGGATGTGCATCAGAGCTGGATTCTTCAGTCCAATAATCGCGCTTTAGTTACGCAGAGCGGATGTGTTTATACAAACGCCGACAGTGAAGATAAAGTTCGGAAAGTATGAAACGCTGAACTCGCCGACGGCGTGGTTCATTCGCGTCGAGCGTTAATTTCTTAGTGATGTCACAGCGGAAACGAGTCACGAGTGTTTTACACTGAGACGTTTTGTCTTTGATCGTTTAAGTCTCTTACGACTTTGCTCCACCGAAGCTTTGCAGTTTTACTCGTAGGCCCGTTCAAAGACAAAAAGCTTTACAGTCACTGTTAAATATCAGAGTGTGTTTCATACAGTAAAAGTAAAAAGCTCCTTTGTGTGTGACGACCTTCTGCCAGACTTGACAAGCTAACGAGCAGTTTAAAATGGCCGCTGCCAGCGACTGTTCCGCGGTGAAACGCTGCTGTTACTCTCAGATCAGACTGTCGCATATATAAAGATAAATGAGTTGCGATATTAGCAGCCTTCAGGCGGCTAATATGTTGATTTAAAAAAAAAAACAAATAGCAAAGTGACCAATAAATGCGACGCAAAACCACAAAATCTAAATATCTTGAATATCTTGTGTGAAAAAGAAGGCTCGCCTTATTTATTCGGTTTTCCCTTAAAGTTCTGCACATCCGTACAGCGTTAGCTTTAGCCTAGCAAGCATCCTCGTTCCCGAGGCCCGACACGGCGCCGCCGTTTCAGACGAAGAGTAATATGTGACCATGTTTATAGCAGGAGGGGTCCTGTCAACAGTCTTACTCGTTAATAAAATGACCTTCGGGGAAAACGCTTTTTACGGTCGCAGGGGATTTTCCGCTGCATTACCGCGAGAGGCCACCGGGAGCGCCGCCGATCCAGCTCTCATGACACATCCACGAGAGACACATAAATAACATCATTATTAAATCAGTGCTAATAAGTTAATGAAATAATTTTGCACAAAGACAATTAAAGCTAATTTTTCTTAAATTCTTAAAATTCTTTTATATATTTTTTTATGTATTTATGTACATATTTAGTCTTAATCACTCAGATTAAAGTTTAAACTCTCTGTTGCCAGGCAGAATACGCGGTGTACTGTCCCAGCAGCCTCGGAGCTTTGCTATTGGTCCGTTTGGAAGCCCCGCCCACCACAGCCAGCGTCTGGTTTTGTTCGAAGGTCTCCGTGACGACGCCAGAGGGCGGAGTCTCGGTGTTCCCCTGCTACCGATTCGTCAGCTGCTCGACCTCGCTGGCGCTGAGGGATTCGATTGGTCGGTGAAACAGAAGCTCGTTTATTTTTGTTCTGTTGTTCGGTTTTTTAAAAGTCGCTCTTCGTTGTTACGCTTCATATTTTTGTGTGTTTGTGTTTTTCGTTCTGAAGCAAAGTTTGTGTTCGACGACGTCCGACCAATCGAACTGGATCAGAGGATAAACGAGCTGACGTACCGCCGGCAAGCATATCGGTAATCAATCGACATATTAGATATTATAATTCGTTATATTAAATGATATTAATATGCTATAAAGCCTTATATCATATATATTACATGACAAATTATAAACTATGAGCAGATAAGGAAAATGGTCTAAAACTGGCTTTTTTTTTTTTTAAAGGTGGAGTTGCTATGACGATGGTCTCCCGGAGACGATGAAGGCTGACGACATCATGTCACTTCCCGCTGAGGTTCGATTCTCCGTATCCAAGGCGACCGACATGATGCTGACCGTCGGCAAAGTGTACGTTTCTGAAAAAACGAACCATTTACAGCACTTCGTTAAAAATACCGTTTATACCGGGTCCTTCCTTTGTTCCATGTTTTTAGTCTTGGAAGTTAAATAAATATATATTTATATATATATTTATATATATATTTATATATATATATTTATATATGTTTATATATTTATATATATTTATATATGTTTATATATATATATAAATATA
>CM050852.1:440000-645000 GCA_027580175.1 Siniperca scherzeri
CTCCTGGTCTTTACTGGTCGTTACTGGTCTCTACCGGTCTCTCCTGGTCGTTACTGGTCTCTTCTGGTCTCTACTGGTCTCTACCGGTCTCTACTGGTTGTTACTGGTCTCTACCGGTCTCTCCTGGTCTTTACTGGTCGTTACTGGTCTCTACCGGTCTCTACATGTCTCTACCGGTCTCTCCTGGTCTCTTCTGGTCTCTACTGGTCTCTACTGGTCTCTACCGGTCTCTACTGGTTGTTACTGGTCTCTACCGGTTGTTACCGGTCTCTACTGGTCGTTACTGGTCTCTACCGGTCTCTCCTGGTCTCTCCTGGTCTCTCCTGGTCGTTACTGGTCTCTAATGTGTTTTTCTGTGTTCAGACTGGTGGAGTTGGGTCTGCAGAGCTTCCTGTGCTCTCAGCAGCGTTGGTCCAGTTTTCGTCAGATCCATCAGCTCTGCAAGCAGACCAGGACCCCAACCTGCAGTGAGACAACGATCCATTTAATAATAACATTGATCATCTATTTGTAAAAAACACAAACGCAGTGTTTCCTCGACCTCGCAGCAAGAACTCTCAGGAAAACAGTAACCGGGCGGCAACAAACGGGAGGAAATAAATGATCTCCAGTGCCGGGAGGAAGTCGTTCTTTAAATCAGTAATAAATACTTTTCACGCAGAACCAGTTTAGATCAATGTTACGAAGAAAAGCAAGATTAAAACATTGCAACACTTTCAATAAAATTCAGGAAGTTAAATTAAAATGAAATAAAGTCAAATTCAACTCAATAATCGGATTAAAGAAGTGGAATAAAAAGGTAAAACAGATAATTAGCTTATTAGAACTGAAAAATATCAAAATAATTGTTTTTGAAAGAGTTTTTTATCAATAATGAAATTTGTATTTATCATCATTTGCTATTCATACAAAAATGTTCTTAATCAGATCTCATAATGTCTGAAACTTGAAATAGAAACAAGAAAAACAACAGAAATGCTTTGATGGCGTATTTTTCTCGTGGACTGATGCCCCGCCCCCCGACTTCCTGTCTGTCGCGCATCAGGATTGGTGGAGCGACTCTGGAGGGAGGACTGGTTCTTCGGACATCAGTTCCTGAACGGAGCCAACCCGACTCTGATTCGCCGCTGCACAGAAATCCCGCCCAACATGGCCGTTACCGAGGAGACGGTGAGGGCGTCGCTGGAGGGCGGAGCCAGCCTCAGTCAGGAAATGGAGGTGATCGAAGGGAATTTTATTACGACAGCAAACAAGAAAAGTTAATAAATTATATGTTAAAGTTATATATTACATATATACTGTATATTAATATTTTACCTTCGAGCGAATACAGCGATAAAACAAAGACACGTGCGACCTTATTTTTCTGATTTAGTCACGAGCTTCACTGCAGAAACTAAACGACGAGTTTCTTTACAAACTCACAAACTTGCCGCTGTGACATTTATTGAGAGCAGCGATGAAAACATTGGCGGCGTCAGCGTCCCTGTGGACTCGTGGTCTAAGGCTCCAGCGCGCCCAGTTTAAGGCCAGCGAGCGGCGCTGTTGCAGGTCGCCCCCCTTTGTCGTGTCCCTCTGTACGTGTGAGCTCTGAATAAAGGCAGAAACGCCACAAATACAGAAAGTGAATAAATTGTGGATTAGAAAATGGCGTTGAAAAAGGTGCAAAAGTTCATTGAAATGTTACTTTTTGAGTGAAACTAGTGAAAATAAATATACATTTACATGACGTTCATCTGAGCAAAGACATTTAAAAACAATATTCCAGATTTAAAATATGTTATTTTATATTAAATTAACATGTAACATGGGGTTAGGGTTATTATTTTTGCATTGTGTTGTTTAAAAACTGTAATATTTTATGCGAATAAAAGCTGATACAGGTCCCGTCTGCTGTATGAATATTAATGAGGTTATTAGTGATTATTGGTAAACTGTCCCTGCAGAGAGGAAACATGTTTGTGGCGGATTATCGGCTGCTGGACGGTCTCACAGCGAACACTGTGAACAGGAAGCAGAACTACCTGACAGCCCCACTCGTCCTGCTGCACCTGAACTCCACCAACCAACTGCTGCCTGTCGCCATCCAGGTAAACCTGAGGCCCTCTGACCCCTGACCCCTGTCCTCTGACCTCTGTCCTCTGTCCTCTGACCCCTGACCCCTGTCCTCTGACCTCTGACCCCTGTCCTCTGACCCCTGTCCTCTGACCCCTGACCTCTGACCCCTGTCCTCTGACCGCTGACCCCTGTCCTCTGACCTCTGACCCCTGTCCTCTGACCCCTGTCCTCTGACCTCTGTCCTCTGACCCTTGACCCCTGACCCCTGACCCCTGTCCTCTGACCCCTGACCTCTGACCCCTGTCCTCTGACCGCTGACCCCTGTCCTCTGTCCTCTGACCCCTGTCCTCTGACCTCTGTCCTCTGACCCTTGACCCCTGTCCTCTGACCCCTGACCCCTGTCCTCTGACCCTTGACCCCTGTCCTCTGACCCCTGACCTCTGACCCCTGTCCTCTGACCCCTGTCCTCTGACCCCTGACCTCTGACCCCTGTCCTCTGACCGCTGACCCCTGTCCTCTGACCTCTGACCCCTGTCCTCTGTCCTCTGACCCCTGACCCCTGTCCTCTGACCCTTGACCCCTGTCCTCTGTCCTCTGACCCCTGACCCCTGTCCTCTGACCCTTGACCCCTGTCCTCTGACCCCTGACCTCTGACCCCTGTCCTCTGATCCCTGTCCTCTGACCTCTGACCCCTGACCTCTGACCCCTGACCCCTGACCCCTGAACACAACAGTGAGATATAAGGTCAAAAGAACACAAAGATGTTTGATAAGAAAAAGCAGCGTCAGCAAATAAAGAACTCCAAATTCAGAATCCAAAGTAAGTTATTGTTCGTATTATCTGTTTGTTTTTTTTTGTATATTCTATTTTACTGTATATAGTTATCCGGTTATATTTCTGTTATTTATTACTGTGTGGTTGACTAAAGTCTGTGTTACAGACATTTAAAGCAACAGTGTTTGCTGGATTACAGAAGAGGAAGTTTTTCCTAACACTAGGGCAGTTGATACGATGACAGGAAGTTGAATTCTCTCAGAATTAAGATGGAAACAAGTTTACAGACTTTGGACCTCTGAGTTTAACATTTCAAATGTATAAAACACAATTATTAGCAATTTGTAAGAAAGAAGTAACTTTAACTTCAATGTCACAAGAGTGTTTTGTCTTAAAAGTCCCGGTTTTAGGAAAAAGAAAACACGTGATGGTTTTCTGGTTTGTAGCTTGACTCTATGGATGGCGATGTCGCTGTGTCGGTCCAGACTGGAATATCTACCTGATGGATTGGCACCCAGCTTGGTACAAACATTAATGGTTTCCAGACAATTAATCTTAATAACTCTGCTGATCCTCTGACTTTCCATCTAGCGCCACCATCAGGTCGACACGTTAACGCGTCCGACACTTTGGTTTCTGACCAAACACCTGCAGAGCTGATGGCGTTCCCATCAGCCTCAGCTGCACTCTGTGTTAGCATGCTAACTAGCTAAGATGGTGAACATTATACCTGCTAAACATCCTCATGCTAGCGTTGTTTTTGTGAGCATGTTAGCATTTAGTTCAAAGCAGCGCTGTGCTAACGTAGCATCAGCACTAGCATGGCTGTAACTGTAAACACATATAACACACAAACACTAAACCCTTGTTTAAAACTCTTTGTCATTGCTTTCTTGCCTCTTTGTCTCCTCACTTGTCTCCTTGTCTCCTTTCCTAGCTGAAACAGGCTCCAGGTGAGACCAACCCGGTCTTCGTCCCTCAGGATCTGGAAGCTGATTGGCTGACGGCCAAAACGTTTGTGCGCTCTGCAGATTTCGCCGATCACGAGCTGCGTTCTCACTTCCTGCGCACACATGTGATGTCAGAGCTCTTCGCTATGGCAACACTTCGCAACTTTCCCACGGTGCATCCTCTCTACAAGGTACGCAGTACTGGGAGTATTTTACTGTGTAAGAGCAGGACTGACTGTGTGTAAATATAGTATTATTTTACTATTATTACAGTGTTATTTAGAGTATATCTGACTTTGTCACTGCTCATAATAGTTTGTGTATATTTCAGTATTGTTACAGTACTGCTCTGTGGAATTGTGTATTTTGCCTTCCTGTGCAGTTGCAATAGTATTAAAGAATCATTTCGTCCTTCGGTTTGTGTGAAAAATTCAAAACATGGCACATGGTTTCCACTGTGTGACAGCAGTAGTGCTGTCGGGACTTTTTGCAGTATTTCTTGTCTGTTTTTGCAGCTGTTGGGGCCTCATTTCCGTTTCACTCTGGAGATCGACACTCTGGCTCGTCAGCTGCTGCTCTCTGATGGAGGATCGCTGAAAGAGGTCAGGCTCCGCCCCCGTGATGTCATCACTGACATATATATAAATATTAACTTTTTAACATTTTTAACGCTTAAGAGGGTTTGCTCCACTTTGTGATTCATCTGAAAGCAAATATCAATAACATTTTACATTTGATCATGTTCGTTATTACGTAAATTTTAGTCTTATGTTTTACTTGTTTTTAACACATTAAATGTCAAATCTCTTTAATTTGTATTTAGATTTTTTTTATTTTACTGTTTCATACTGTATTAGATACAGTATATTACAGAAGAGCAATGTGGCCAAAAGAACTGCAATATTTATTAATTTCCAAATTTTTGACTGTACATTTGTAGAAATGTTTCACCTCAAACAACTGCATCTTGGAAGTACTAAGCAATATTATCAACTTATATGCAGTTGTAGAAGCTAACGACATGACAGGGTGGAATAATTAATCCTATTGAGGTTTTCCATATTTTGTAACAGTAAACTACCAGGATGCCCTTGTTTTACTCATCTTTTAACACTTTTTAAAATTATCTCATTAAATATTCAGTACACGGCGGTGGGCGGAGCCGCCACATTGGAGTTCCTAAGGAGGGCGTCGGCCTCACTCACCTATCGTGACCTTTGTTTACCAGATGACATCACTGGGCGTGGCCTGGACTCCATTCCTGGTTATTATTACCGTGACGACGGCCTGCGGCTGTGGGACATCATCCACAGGTGTGATGTGATTTGTCGAGCCCGTATTCACTCTCACCGTTTGTTCCAGCAGTTTGATCTAACGACGAAACACACAACAAAATCATGCTGAATATTTAACTCACGTCACTTATCGTTGTTCTGCAGATTCTTGGAAACAAAAATCACCAGATAACTCTGTAAGCTCTGGATTAGCTCAATGACAACACTTTTTTACCCAATAATTCCTAATTCCTGGGCTGTGGGTTTTTGCTGCAGTACAGGATGTGACTGTGTCCTGGTTTTATTTATTATCCTTGACTGCTGGCTGGGCGTTTTTAAACTGACATAAGAGAATATTTGTGAAAATGGCCACCGAGAAAGACATTATACAAGAAAAGGACAACGCAGGAGAAGAATAATTAATAATACTGATGAATTATTGAAAAACAATTAAATTCAATTTTATTAATGTAGCGCCAATTCATAACAGAAGTTATCTCATTGCACTTTTCCTATAGAGCAGCTCTAGACCCCAAAAATCCCACCATGAGCAAGCATTTGGCCACAGTGGCAAGGAAAAACTTCCTTTAAGAGGCAGAAACCTCGAGCAGAACCAGACTCAGGGGGGGCGGCCATCCACCGCTGCCGTGTTAGAGAGCGAGAGAGAGAGAGGTTTTGGGAGAGGGGGAGGCACAATGCAAACACCACCTAGAATTTTTATTTTTTAAATAGTAGAATAGTAATTTTAGTGTTAATAATAATAAATTAATAATAATAGGAATGACAGCTATAGGAAAAATAATGTCAGCATCAGTAACAGAGCCAATAACAACAACTGTAGTAGCAGTTGTCGAGCAGGAACACGGGGGCAGCAGGTGGCCCACAACCACAGATCCAGACTCTGCAGGAACACGGGGGCAGCAGGTGGCCCACAACCACAGATCCAGACTCTGCAGGAACACGGGGGCAGCAGGCGGCCCACAACCACAGATCCAGACTCTGCAGGAACACGGGGCAGCAGGCGGCCCACAACCACAGATCCAGACTCTGCAGGAACACGGGGCAGCAGGCGCCCACAACCACAGATCCAGACTCTGCAGGAACACGGGGCAGCAGGTGGCCCACCACCACAGATCCAGACTCTGCAGGAACACGGGGCAGCAGGCCCACAACCACAGATCCAGACTCTGCAGGAACACGGGGCAGCAGGCGGCCCACAACCACAGATCCAGACTCTGCAGGAACACGGGGCAGCAGGCGGCCCACAACCACAGATCCAGACTCTGCAGGAACACGGGGCAGCAGGTGGCCCACAACCACAGATCCAGACTCTGCAGGAACACGGGGCAGCAGGTGGCCCACAACCACAGATCCAGACTCTGCAGGAACACGGGGCAGCAGGTGGCCCACAACCACAGATCCAGACTCTGCAGGAACACGGGGCAGCAGGTGGCCCACAACCACAGATCCAGACTCTGCAGGAACACGGGGGCAGCAGGTGGCCCAGAATCACAGATCCAGACTCTGCAGCTCCGGAGGCAGAAATACCTGCTGAAAGTGACAGAAAGAGAGAGGAGAGAAACGAGAAAGCGCACAACTACGGGAGAGAGAAGATGTCGAGTTAGTAACATGCAGTAATGGGATAAAAATGCATACAGATGGAGAGGGAGAGTTGCATCATGGGAAGTCTCCTGGCAGTCTAGGCCTATAGCAGCATAACTAAGGGATGGTTCAGGACTCACCTGAGCCAGCCCTAACTATAAGCTTTATCACAGAGGAAAGTCTTAAGCCTGCTTTTAAATGTGGAGATGGTGTCTGCCTCCCGAACCCAAACTGGGACCTGGTTCCACAGGAGAAGAGCTTGATAACTGGTCTACTTTTGGAGACTCTAGGAACCACAAGTAACCCTGCATCCTGGGAGCGCAGTGTTCTAGTCGGGTAATAAGGTATTATGAGCTCTTTAAGATACGATGGTGCCTGACCATTAAGAGCTTTGTAGGTGAGGAGAAGGATTTTAAATTCTATTCTGGATTTTACAGGTAGCCAGTGCAGAGAAGCTAATATTGGAGAAATATGATCAACTGGAGAGTCTTAAGGGACTTATTCAGGCAGCCGGATAATAAGGAATTACAATAGTCCAGCCTAAAAGTAACAAATGTATGCACTAATTTTTCGGCATCATTTTGAGACAGGATGTGCCTGATTTTTGCAATGTTGTGTAGGTGAAAGAAGGCAGTCCTTGAAGTTTGTTTCATGTGGGAGTTAAAGGATAAATCCTGATCAAAGATAACTCTGAGGTTCCTTACGGTGCTACTGGAGGCCAGGGCAATGCCATCTAGAGCAACTATATCTTTAGATAATGTGTCTCGGAGGTGTTTGGGACCAAGTACAATAACTTCAGTTTTGTCAGAGTTTAACATCAGAAAGTTGCAGGTCATCCAGGTCTTTATGTCCTTAAGGCATGCCTGAAGTTTAGCTAACTGGTTAGTTTCATCTGGCTTGATTGATAGATATAATTGGGTATCATCTGCATAACAATGAAAGTTTATGGAGTGTTTCCTAATAATATTGCCTAGAGGAAGCATATATAAGGTGAATAGAATCGGTCCAAGCACAGAACCTTGTGGAACTCCGTGACTAACTTTGGCGTGCACGGAGGACTCACCGTTAACATGTACAAACTGAGATCGATCTGATAGATAGGATTTAAACCAGCTTAGTGCGGTTCCTTTAATGCCAATTACATGTTCCAGTCTCTGTAATAGGATGTGATGGTCAATGGTGTCGAACGCAGCACTAAGATCCAAGCAAAGTACATAATACAATGATAAAAACGCCTCCTCAGTCTGTGAGTTTAAATGAAAACAGGATGTGACTTTTTGTATCTAAAGCCAAACTTACCACTGTGATTGGCTGCAGGTACGTAGGGGGCGTGGTCAGCTACTACTACCGCAGCAACAATGACGTCACCAGAGACTCAGAGCTGCAGAGCTGGATCAATGAGATTGTTGTGTTCGGTCGCCTAGGAGACGAGAAGAAAGGTCTGAGTATTTCCGTTTTACTTACTGTGGTAATTGTATGACAGCATTTAACTGCAGTACCTGTGGTGCTGTTACTGCAGTACTGTGTGATACTTTAACTCTGCTTCACAATGACCGTGTAGTCAAACTTAGCTTTTACACTACTGCAACTTTCAAAATAAAAGCTGCAGTGAAGTCAAAGTAAAAAGTTCCTACAGTATTACAGTGCCCTGAAAGTACAGAAGCAAATGAAGTAGAGCTAAAGTATCACACAGTAGAAAGTAGAAACACAGAAGTCAAATTTGATAAAATTTTACTTAAAGAGTACTTCAGATTTAACATTTTAAAATAAAAGCGGAATGGGGCTTTATTGTATGATATAAAAATAGTAAAAACAAAATCAAAGTAATATTTTATTATATTTATTATAATAAAGTCTGTGTCTCTCAGGTTTCCCCAAATCCTTCACTTCAGTGCCGGAGCTGACGTACTTCGTTACCATGGTGATCTTCAATGCATCGGCGCAGCACACCGCTGTTAACAACGCACAGGTGCAACCAGACTCCTCCTGTGGTTTTAAAAACAATTAGAAGAACTTCAGGCTCCAAGCTCACTTATTGGCCCGTTCTTATATATTGTATTTTAAATGTCTCCCTGTGCAGCTGGATTATTTCGGGTGGATGCCGAATGCTCCTGTGGGTCTGCAGCGTCCTCCTCCGGCCTGCAGGGGGCGCTGCAGCGAGCGCAGCCTGCTGGACAGTTTTCCTGACGTGAACTCCACCGTGCACGGCCTCGCCACCGTCTACCTGCTCAGCAAGAAACCTGCAGACTTCGTACGAACACACAAACACAACACATCATGGAGGAACTTAACACACCAACATGAATTATGTAACCATGAATTTAGTCCCAACTCTGCCTTTATTTAGCCATGCTGTCTGTCTGTCAGTTCAGTTCAGCTTTATTGGCATCGTGGGAAACAGATGTTAACATTGCCAAAACATGTGTAAAATAAAAACATACATAAACAGAAGAAATGTGATATTAAAATATATACAGATAATTAAGACAGACAGACACTCAGTCGTAGTGGATGTCACGCAAGGGAGCAGGGAACACAAGGAATAGGACCCAAATGCAGACGAGAGGCAGAGAAGATGCAATTCAATAATTTATTACGGGAAAGGCTTACATGGATAGTCTGGCAGGCAGAGGTCCAAATCGGGAAGGCAGTCCAAGACAAGCAAATCAGACAAGGAGCAGGCAATAAACGAAATCCAAGAGTCCAGGTGAGGTCCAAGCAAACGCAGAAATAAATGTAAGAGACTCAGGAGAAGTCTGGGACACCTGATGTGTAGACCACATACCACTGCTGATGCAAATGATCATCACAACGAACTGACACTGAACAAAGGAAAAAACCCGGACTAAAGGTCCAAGTGGAAGATCTCACGCAGACGGCCTGGGGGCTGGACAGGTGCAGAGAGCAACTCATGAAACTCGCGAAACCCCTCCGGAGGCCGGACTAAAGACCGGTGATGAAGACCAAAACTGCCTCCAGCAGTGACAGGAGGGTGTGGCGGCAGCTCAGTGGGTGTGGATGGCTGCGGCCCAACCGGAGCAGGAGCTGGTTGCGACCCTGCAGGGAGTTCAGGGGTGTGCTGCGATTCAACCGGGGCAGGAGCTGGTTGCGATTCAGCAGAGACCACTGCGGCACGGGAACTGGTGTTGGCCAGGCTGCCGACTGGGGACCAGGCAGGACTGCTGATGGCTCTGGGGCGCTGGGCAGCTGAGTCTCTGGGGCGCTGGTCAGTGACGAAGACGAGCAGCTGGGCAGCGGTGAAGAACCACATCGGCGGGAGCCATGCAGTTCTTCACCGCTGCCCAGCTGCTCGTCTTCGTCGCTTTGTGTTGAAGTTGTTCCACAAATCCCAGAATTGATTTTGATTAATGGCGTTTTCAATATCTTCAGGTTTCTTGTGGATACAATTTTGTTTTTTGTTCCTGATTGTACGTTTCTATTTGTTTAAAATGTCATTGTACCTGATGCATAAGGCAGGGTTGTTTGGTTGGCGATGTTTTTCATTTGCTAATTTTCTCAGTTCTTTTCTGATGGTCTTGCATTCTTGATCAAACCATTTGTCTGCGTTTTGCTGTCTCTGTCTCTGACAGCAGAGAGATTCTGCCAGTCCATCGTCTCTTTTTAGGGTCAGATAACTTTCTAATCCACAGTCCTCGTTCTGTGGAAAAATGACTTCAGCTGAAGATAATGAGGCTCTTTAAGTATAACTGAAATCTTAACTCAAGGTCCACTTACTAGCTTTTTCCAGGGCTTTATGTAAATAGATACACGTGTAACTTATATTGTCCAAACAATCACCGATTGGCTCATGGATATAATTATTAAATAATATTGTATTAAGATTGTGAACCATTTACGGTCAGAATTGGTGGACAAACACACAAAAAGCTGCTGCTGATTTTTTTTTTCTCTGCAACTTATTTTTGGATCAATGAGTTGTTAATGTTCCTTTCAGGTTCGTCTGGGCGGCTCAGCTCAGCAGCTCTTCACAGAGAGCGTTCCCATGGAGATGGCGGCCCGTTTCCGTAGCGACCTGAAACGTCTCAGCTGTGACATCACAGCGAGGAACGTCGGCCTGACGCTGCCGTACGTCTACCTGGACCCCGCCACCGTGGAGGACAGCGTGACGCGCTGACGCTACAGCTAGCACAGTCTGCATCATGAGTTAGCTTAGCATCTGTAGCTTCACAGTGTTTCATCTGACTTACTTTTTTATTTCTGATTTAAATGAACAATTTAGAAAATGCTTTTATTAGGCCGAGTTGAAGTGTTGACAAACATGCTCACAGTTTAAATCTCTACATTATTTGTCCTGTGGGAACTTGATTATATTGATTGTAACTTTTGTTCACTTTGTTTCCGTCGGGATTTTTTTTGGTATTTTCAGTTTTGAATTAATTTCGCAATTTCAATCCAAATTTAGGCGAATCTTTTGAAATCAGAGTTTGTCTCTGTGGCGTGTTTTTATTTTCCAGTTGTGGAAGAAGTATTTAGATCCTTTACTTCACTTTAGACTGCAGAGTAACTAAAGCTGTCAGACAAACGCAGCGCAGTGGAAGTAGGAAGATGCATAAAATGGACTGAGGACTGAAAACACTTCTGCCACCTCCAAACAAACAAACAAACAAAAACAACACTTGATTTCTATATTTACAGTTAATTTCCCATTTAAAGAAGCTTTAACTGAATCAGTCAGCGTTACGGCTGTAATCACAGAGCTCTGTTTCAGGAAATACAGGATTATGAAATGATAAAGTATCAAGTCTCTCTCTAAAAGGATGTGATTTATGATTACTGCATTAGTAGCCTGTTGCAGCAATTTATTCAGCATTTCAAATACTATGTATCATTTCGTTGTACTCGCATTATGATTAAAATCACACCAAATAAATGGAAAGCTAAATAAATGACAAACAAAAACTGATTTCTTGTTTTTTATTTTCACCTTTTTGAGTTTAGACCAATGAGTGCTAATCAGCGGTTCAACTTCCGGTTCCAACTCTCGAATTACCAGGTGAATCCAGGTGTCGGGAGCTTTTTTCAGTCTCAGGTGTGGCGGCGGCTTTCACCGGCTTCCACCAGCTTCCAGCCGCTCTTCGGTCGCGCTCGGCGGGCAGAGAGAAGCGGAGTAGACCGGGTCGGCAGCTCCCGGACGGACGATGATGGCCTGGGTTTGGATCAGCTTGGTGGCTTTAGCCCAGATCAACACGGCAGAGGAGCCGCACCGGGACGCAGACGGAGGTTTGGCCGGCCTGAAGGCGCTGTTCCCGGACTCTGAGCCGCCGGTGGAGACCCGGAGCAGGGGAAGACTTTTCCCGGTGCCGGTCTGGAAGTTTCTGAAAGGTAAAAGTCCACCTGGTTCAGGTCACATCGCGGTGACTCGCGCTGTGATCAGTGGGAAGATAGAAATGTAGTTTTTAACTGTCACAGATAATGCATTAAACATCTCTGCTGCTTCAGAGAAGAAAGCTGGAGCTCTGACTCCCTGACATGTTGTGGAAAAGCGCCTCGTGCATCAGATAATAGTGTAAGAACAGTTTTAACGTGGGTTTGTCTTTTCTGTAGAATTGAATAGATGTCTTGTATTGCAGTCCTGTGGAAGTCCTCATCTCTCTAACGGAGGAGGACTGGACTCAGGTGCACACGGACAACATGTCAGACCTTTAGAAACCGGTGGGGCTAGTTAAAGAGGCTTCAGGGCCCCGTGGAGCCGTTATGTGGGCCCGCTGCAGCGGAAGTCTGTGGAGCAGCAGCTGCTGTCTGAGCCCTTCCTCTTGTCTCTGCTGTTTCAGGGTCGGAGCTCGCTGACGGACAGGCGGCAGACTTCGGCCGGCCTCAGTACCGCTGCAGCGGCGGCGCGCTGTCTGTTCGCCTGTCGCTCATCCGACACTCGGATCTACGTCTGGAAGGTGAGTTTGATTTGGCCTCCAGCTGTTTTCACACTTGTTGTTTCCAAGCTGGAGCTCTGTCTCGTTTCCTCTCTTGTCTCTTATAAAGGCTACAGGCGTTTCCTTGTTGGTTGAGGTGCTGTTGAATTTTGAGAGTTTTATAGTTCAGATGTGAAAGCCTCTGTAGAGCAGAAACAAACTATACCTCTCTTATTGTCTCTCATCATAATGCCACACCTGGAGGAATCTAACAGTGGCTGTTCTTCAAGCTTTAGTGCATTTATTCAACAAAAGACGTGTTTTATAGATTCCCTCAACCATGAAAAGGCTGAAAGGGAGAATGTAGTTGAGCCCCAGCAGGCCGATGTCTCCTGGAGGTTTGGTCCCAACAGACATGAAGGCCTCGGACAGAGAGCTTGAATGAGTGTTGTGTCCCAGCGCCCCCCGCAGGGCTGGCTGCTGTCTGACGCCTCATGTCTCTCTACAGATGGGAGCAGGTCGCTGCCGGACGGCTGTCGTGGTTCTGTCCGTACCTTCGGGCCGTGGCTGCTGCTGAAGCTCCCTTATACCAGCTGCCCCATGGCATTATGGGTAAAAGATGTTTCCTTTTCTGCTTTTCTCACTTAAATCATTGGAAACTAAATGTCTTTTTTTTGTTTTGGACAAAACAAAGACATTGGCAGACGTCACCTTGAGCTTTGGGAAATTCTAACAGACACTTTTCACTAGTTTATACACAAGGATTCATTTAGAATAATCAGCAAATCTAATGAGAATAATCATTAGTTACAGCCGTGCGTACATTAGTTTCCCATAAATGAGAATAATAACCTCTGAGTTGGGAGTTTAAAAGATGTAGAGCTGAAGACGGTGTCGTCCCTCATTCGTCCAGGAGTGTTCTATCGTAGAAAAGGTTTCAGTCGTAGTCGTCTGGACGCTGTTTTCAGAATCAAGACGTTTCGGCTCCCATCCGGAAGTCATTCTCAATTGTGAAAACAGGACAAAAGTGGAACAGAACCAAGAAGGAACGGTGTCTCCATCCCTTATGTTTCTGGACTGTCTGAAAAACTACAAAGGATCTTTAGGCAGCACGATGTTCCTGTCTTCTTTAAACCAGGCAACACTTTAAGACAGAAACTCGTTCACCCTGAGGACAAGATGCCCACACAGAAACAGAGCAATGTAGTTTACTCCATTCAATGCAGTGAGGAAAACTGCAAAGAACGGTACATAGGCGAGACCAAACAGCCACTTCACAAAAGACTTTATCAGCACAGACGACACGCTAACTCGGGATCGCAGAGCGCCGTGCATTTGCATCTAAAAGCTACAAACCGCACGTTTGAAGACAGCGAGGTGAAGAGTCTAAGTAGAGAGAAGAGTTGGTTTGAAAGAGGAGTCAAAGAAGCCATTTTTGTGAAGAAAGAAAACCCCTCTTTGAACAGAAATGGTGGTCTGAGATTCAACCTGCCCAAAGTTTACCACAGTGTATTAACACCGTGGTCAAGCCGATCACATGCTAATCAGGTACTTAACAGTGATGAGGGAGGTGCAGCCAGAAAACAACAGGCCTGATTACTGATTACTGGGCCATCATGGAAACTATCAGGTCAGTTTCAGGTGAAACTAGCTATTAACAGATACTCAGGTAGACTCCTCCCTGAGGGCGGGGCTTATGCAACACAGAGTAGCTTAAATTTCCAGTTCCCGTCCAATTTTTTCACAGTTGAGAACGACTTCCGGATGGGAGCCGAAACGTCTTGATTCTGAAAACAGTGTCCAGATGACTACGACTGAAACCTTTTCTACGATATGTAGAGCTGAAATGATCAGTTAATAATTGATCAGTTGATCGACAAACGGTTGGCAAATATCTTGACAATCGATTAATCAAGTCTTCATTATATTAAGCAAAATTTGAATTTTATTTATGTAGCGCCAAATCATAACAGAAGCTATCTCATTGCACTTTTCCTACAGAGCAGGTCTAGACCGAACTCTTTATAATATTTAGAGACCCAACAAATCCCACCGTGAGCAAGCACTTGGCGACAGCGGCGAGGAAAAACTTCCTTGACGTAGTAGTATGACAGTTTACTGGTTCCAGTTTCACAAAAGTGAATAATGGCTGTTTTTTCTTGTCTTTTATGATATTAAACTAAACATCTTCTGGGTTTTTGATTTGGAACAAAACCTTTTTAAACAGGTATTTGAGTCAGTGCGTACTCTGGGAAACTGGGAAGGCCATTCTTCACCATTTGACACCAAATAGACAAAATATGAATCCATTAATCAAGATTAAATAGTGACTGTTTTTATTTCTCCAGATTTCAAATGGAACGTGGTTTCGCCAGTTGAAACTGCGTTACTTCGACCATCTGCTGCAGGCGAACGTGATGGGTGTGGCCGTCTGCGAGAATCCTGCAACGTCACTACAACTGGCGCCGCCGTTAGTGACTTGCAGAACAACAGATCTCACTGTGAAACTGCCTCTTGGAACAAGACTGAAGAGGGTAAAAGCTCTGGGTAAAGATGGTGTAGTTGGGAGGGCGCTCACAACAACAACCCCAGATGCAGTGTTGGTGCAGATATCAACGCCAGCAAACACGGTAAGGAAGGTCTACTACTACAAAATTTCTTTTAAATTTCGGGGTGAGAGCTAATACCTGAATGTTTTGCAGGATTCCATCTTTGAAGTGACGTATTTTGACTCCACTGGGGAAATGTCAACGATGCTGGCGGATTGTTTCAGTGCAGTAACTCAAAGTGGGTGGGATCGTCACCCAAGAGCTCTGAAAGAACCAGACCAGTGGGAGCTTTGGGATTTTGAGGAGGTTTCTCTTGAACAGTTCATTCCAGGACCGACAGCGACTCCATGTAATGAAGAAGGCACGACAGCAGTAACAACGCAGGTGACGTTTGCTGACTCTCAAATCTTTGAGTTGTGGGATTTGATGAAATTCCTGATGGACCATACACTGGTGACCAAACCACAGCTCCTCACACCACATCAGCATCCTGTGCTACCTCAGCGACCAGCACGACAACCAAGACCAGTGCCGCTACCACTACAAGCGCTGCCCGGCGACCACGTCAACATCCTGTGCTACCTCAACGACCAGCACGACAACCAAGACCAGTGCCGCTCCAACCACCACCAGGTCCTCAACGACCAGCATTAGCACGACAACCAAGACCACTGCGCTACCACTACAAGCGCTGCCCGACGACCACGCCAACATCCTGTGCTACCTCAACGACCAGCATTAGCACGACAACCAAGACCACTGCCGCTACCACTACAAGCGCTGCCCGGCGACCACGTCAACATCCTGTGCTACCTCAACGACCAGCACGACAACCAAGACCAGTGCCGCTCCAACCACCACCAGGTCCTCAACGACCAGCATTAGCACGACAACCAAGACCAGTGCGCTACCACTACAAGCGCTGCCCGACAACCACGTCAACATCCTGTGCTACCTCAGCGACCAGCACGACAACCAAGACCAGTGCGCTACCACTGGCGCTGCCCGGCGACCACGTCAACATCCTGTGCTACCTCAGCGACCAGCACGACAACCAAGACCAGTGCCGCTACCACTACAAGCGCTGCCCGGCGACCACGTCAACATCCTGTGCTACCTCAACGACCAGCACGACAACCAAGACCACTGCCGCTACCACTGGCGCTGCCCGGCGACCACGTCAACATCCTGTGCTACCTCAACGACCAGCATTAGCACGACAACCAAGACCACTGCCGCTACCACTGGCGCTGCCCGGCGACCACGTCAACATCCTGTGCTACCTCAACGACCAGCATTAGCACGACAACCAAGACCAGTGCCGCTACCACTACAAGCGCTGCCCCGACGACCACGTCAACATCCTGTGCTACCTCAACGACCAGCACGACAACCAAGACCAGTGCCGCTACCACTACAAGCGCTGCCCCGACGACCACGTCAACATCCTGTGCTACCTCAACGACCAGCACGACAACCAAGACCACTGCCGCTACCACTACAAGCGCTGCCCCGACGACCACGTCAACATCCTGTGCTACCTCAACGACCAGCATTAGCACGACAACCAAGACCACTGCCGCTACCACTGGCGCTGCCCGGCGACCACGTCAACATCCTGTGCTACCTCAACGACCAGCATTAGCACGACAACCAAGACCACTGCCGCTACCACTACAAGCGCTGCCCTGACGACCACGTCAACATCCTGTGCTACCTCAATGACAATCACCACTGCCACTCCAACGACGACGACCACCACCAGCGCCGCTCCAACGACGACGTCCACCACCAGCGCCGCTCCAACGACGACGTCCACCACCAGCCCTCCAACGACAACCACCGCCGACCCTACCGTCACCCCGACCAGCAGCGCCGGCCCGACCAGCACCACCACTGCCGCCCCTACCACCACCACCAGCGCCACCACCACCGCCGCCCCTAACACCACCACCAGCGCCGCCCCTACCGTCACCCCGACCTGCACCACCAGCGCCGCCCCTACCGTCACCCCGACCAGCAGCGCCGGCCCGACCAGCACCACCAGCGCCGCCCCTACCGTCACCCCAACCAGCACCACCAGCGCCGCCCCTACCGTCACCCCGACCAGCAGCGCCGGCCCGATCAGCACGACCAGAGCCGCCCCTACCGTCACCCCGACCAGCACCACCAGCGCCAGCCCGACCAGCACCGCTCCAACAACAACGACTACCACCAGTGCCGCTCCAACCACCACCACCACCACCACCAGCCCTCCATCCACCACCACCAGCGCTCCGACGACCACCACCACCGCTCCGACGACCACCACCACCAGCCCTCCAACCACCACCACCGCTCCGACTACCACCACCACCAGCGCCGCCCCTACCGTCACCCCGACCAGCACCACCAGCGCCGGCCCGACCAGTACCAGCGCCGCTCCAACAACAACGACGACGACCACCAGCGCCGCTCCAACGACGACGACCACCACCACCGCCTCCGACGACCACCACCACCAGCCTCCAACCACCACCACCAGCGCCGCCTACCACCACCACCAGCGCCGCCCCACCGTCACCCCGACCAGCACCACCAGCGCCGCCCGACCAGTACCAGCGCCGCTCCAACAACAACGACGACGACCACCAGCGCCGCTCCGATGACCATCACCACCAGCCCTCCAACCACCACTGCCGCTCCTACGACGACCACCACCACCAGCCCTCCAACCACCACCAGCGCCGCCCCTACCATCACCCCGACCAGCAGCGCCGGCCCGACCAGCACCGCCTCTACCGTCACCCCGACCAGCACCACCAGCGCTGCCCGACAGTCACCCCGACCAGCAGCTCCGGCCCGACCAGCACCACCAGCGCCGCCCCTACCGCCGGCCCAACCAGCACCACCAGCGCTGCCCCGACAGTCACCCCGACCAGCAGCACTGCCCCAACAACCGCCTCAAACTCGACTGCCTCAACCACCACCACCAGGTCCTCAACGACCACCACCTGCCCCCAGACAACAACCGGTGCCCCGACAACAACCAGCACCACCAGGGCCCTGACGACAACAACCAGGGCCACAACAACCACCACCACCGCTCCGACGACCACCAGCCCCCCATCCACCACCACCACTCCGACGACCACCACCACCAGCCCTCCAACCACCACCACCGCTCCGACTACCACCAGCCCCCCATCCACCACCACCACTCCGACGACCACCACCACCAGCCCTCCAACCACCACCACCGCTCCGACTACCACCACCACCAGCGCCGCCCCTACCGTTACTCCAACCAGCACCGTTTGCCCGACCAGCACCACCAGCGCTGCCCCTACCGCCCAACCACCACCAGCGCTGCCCGGCGACCACCACCAGCGCCGCCCTACCGTTACCCTGACCAGCACCACCACCACCGCCTCCGACGACCACCACCAGCAGCGCCGCCCGATCAGCACCACCACTGCCGCTCCTACGACGACCACCACCAGCAGCGCCGCCCGACCAGCACCACCAGCGCCGCCCTACCGCCCAACCAGCACCACCAGCGCTGCCCGACAGTCACCCGACCAGCAGCGCCGCCCCTAACACCACCACCACTGCCGCCCCTACGTCACCCGACCAGCACCACCAGCGCCGCCCCTACGTCACCCCGACCAGCAGCGCCGCCCGACCAGCACCACCACTGCCGCCCCTACCGCCGCCCAACCAGCACCACCAGCGCTGCCCGACAGTCACCCGACCAGCAGCACTGCCCCAACAACCGCCTCAAACTCGACTGCCTCAACCACCACCACCAGGTCCTCAACGACCACCACCACCAGCCCTCCAACGACAACCAAGACCAGTGCCGCCCAACCACCACCACCGCTCCGACTACCACCAGTGCCGCTCCAACAACAACGACTACCACCAGTGCCGCTCCAACAACAACGACTACCACCAGTGCCGCCCAACCACCACCAGCCCCCATCCACCACCACCACCAGGTCCTCACGACCACCACCACCAGCCCTCCAACCACCACCGCCTCCGACTACCACAAGCCCCCATCCACCACCACCGCTCCGACTACCACCAGTGCCGCCCAACCACCACCACCAGCCCTCCAACCACCACCAGCGCCCCTACCACCACCACCACCACTGCCGCCCCTACCGCCCAACCACCACCACCACCAGGTCCTCAACGACCACCACCAGCGCCGCCCTACCGTCACCCCGACCAGCACCACCAGCGCTGCCCGGCGACCACCACCAGCGCCGCCCCTACCGTTACCTGACCAGCACCACCACTGCCGCCCCTACGTCACCCGACCTGCACCACCAGCGCCGCCCGATCAGCACCACCACCACTGCCGCTCCTACGACGACCACCACCACCACCAGGTCCTCACGACCACCACCACCAGGTCCTCAACGACCACCACCACCAGCGCTGCCCGACAACAACCACCACCAGCGCCGCCCGACCAGCACCACCAGCGCCGCCCAACCACCACCACCGCTCCGACGACCACCACCACCAGCGCTGCCCGACAGTCACCCGACCAGCAGCACTGCCCCAACAACCGCCTCAAACTCGACTGCCTCAACCACCACCACCAGGTCCTCAACGACCACCACCTGCCCCCAGACAACAACCGTGCCCCGACAACAACCACCACCAGGTCCTCAACGACCACCACCAGGTCCTCAACGACCACCACCACCGCCTCCGACGACCACCACCAGCCCCCATCCACCACCACCACCGCTCCGACGACCACCACCACCAGCCCTCCAACCACCACCACCACCGCTCCGACTACCACAAGCCCCCATCCACCACCACCACTCCGACGACCACCACCACCAGCCCTCCAACCACCACCACCGCCTCCGACTACCACCACCACCACCACCGCCCGACTACCACCAGCCCTCCAACCACCACCACCACCAGGTCCTCAACGACCACCACCACCAGCGCCGCCCCTACCGTCACCCCGACCAGCACCACCAGCCTCCAACCACCACCACCAGCGCCGCCCCTACCGTTACCTGACCAGCACCACCAGCGCCGCCCCTACGTCACCCGACCAGCACCACCAGCGCCGCCCGATCAGCACCACCACCAGCGCCGCCCCTACGTCACCCGACCAGCACCAGCAGCGCCGCCCGACCAGCACCACCAGGGCCCCGACGACAACAACCAGCACCACCAGCGCCGCCCCTACCATTACCCTGACCAGCACCAGCAGCGCCGCCCGACCAGCACCACCACCGCTCCGACGACCACCACCACCGCTCCGACGACCACCACCACCAGCGCTGCCCGACAGTCACCCGACCAGCAGCACTGCCCCAACAACCGCCTCAAACTCGACTGCCTCAACCACCACCACCAGGTCCTCAACGACCACCACCTGCCCCAGACAACAACCGTGCCCCGACAACAACCACCACCAGGTCCTCAACGACCACCACCAGGTCCTCAACGACCACCACCACCAGCCTCCAACCACCACCACCAGCCCCCATCCACCACCACCACCGCTCCGACGACCACCACCACCAGCCCTCCAACCACCACCACCACCGCCCGACTACCACAAGCCCCCATCCACCACCACCACTCCGACGACCACCACCACCAGCCTCCAACCACCACCACCGCCCGACTACCACCACCACCAGCGCCGCCTACCAGCACCACCAGCCTCCAACCACCACCAGCGCCGCCCGACCAGCACCACCACCACCGCTCCGACGACCACCACCACCACCACCACCGCTCCGGCGACCACCACCAGCGCCGCCCCTACCATTACCCTGACCAGCACCACCAGCGCTGCCCGACAGTCACCCCGACCAGCAGCGCCGCCCGATCAGCACCACCAGCGCTGCCCCTACGTCACCCGACCAGCACCAGCAGCGCTGGCCCGACCAGCACCACCACCAGCGCCGCCTACCAGCACCACCAGCGCTGCCCGACAGTCACCCGACCAGCACCACCAGCCTCCAACCACCACCAGCCTCCAACCACCACCACCACCACCACCACCAGCCCCCATCCACCACCACCACCGCTCCGACGACCACCACCACCGCTCCGGCGACCACCACCACCAGCCCTCCAACCACCACCACCGCTCCGACTACCACCACCACCAGCGCCGCCCCTACCGTCACCCGACCAGCACCAGCAGCGCCGGCCCGATCAGCACCACCAGCGCCCCTACCAGCACCACCAGCCTCCAACCACCACCACTCCGGCGACCACCACCACCGCTCCGACGACCACCACCACCAGCCCTCCAACCACCACCACCAGGTCCTCAACGACCACCACCACCAGCCCTCCAACCACCACCAGCACCACCAGCCCCCATCCACCACCACTGCCGCCTCCCGATCCACCGCTCTTTAAGTATAACTGAAATCTTAACTCAAGGTCCACTTACTAGCTTTTTCCAGGGCTTTATGTAAATAGATACACGTGTAACTTATATTGTCCAAACAATCACCGATTGGCTCATGGATATAATTATTAAATAATATTGTATTAAGATTGTGAACCATTTACGGTCAGAATTGGTGGACAAACACACAAAAAGCTGCTGCTGATTTTTTTTTTCTCTGCAACTTATTTTTGGATCAATGAGTTGTTAATGTTCCTTTCAGGTTCGTCTGGGCGGCTCAGCTCAGCAGCTCTTCACAGAGAGCGTTCCCATGGAGATGGCGGCCCGTTTCCGTAGCGACCTGAAACGTCTCAGCTGTGACATCACAGCGAGGAACGTCGGCCTGACGCTGCCGTACGTCTACCTGGACCCCGCCACCGTGGAGGACAGCGTGACGCGCTGACGCTACAGCTAGCACAGTCTGCATCATGAGTTAGCTTAGCATCTGTAGCTTCACTGTGTTTCATTTGACTTACTTATTTATTTCTGATTTAAATGAACAATTTAGAAAATGCTTTTATTAGGCCGAGTTGAAGTGTTGACAAACATGCTCACAGTTTAAATCTCTACATTATTTGTCCTGTGGGAACTTGATTATATTGATTGTAACTTTTGTTCACTTTGTTTCCGTCGGGATTTTTTTTTTTGGTATTTTCAGCTTTTAATTAATTTCGCAATTTCAATTCAAATTTAGGCGAATCTTTTGAAATCAGAGTTTGTCTCTGTGGCGTGTTTTTATTTTCCAGTTGTGGAAGAAGTATTTAGATCCTTTACTTCATTTTAGACATACAAGTACAGAAGTATCATAGAAGAAAGTAGCCTACTTAAAGTAGACATGTGACGGTGACAGGTGACGTTTGCTGACGCACAAATCTTTGAGTTGTGGGGATTTGGACCGTACACTGGCGATCAAACCACAGCTCCTCCCACCACGTCAGCATCCTGTGCTACCTCAACGACCAGCATTGGCACGACAACCAAGACCAGTGCTGCGACCACTACAAGCGCTGCCTCAACCACGACAAGTGCCAGCGCCGCCCCGACCACCACTGCCGCTCCAACAACCACCGCCTGCGCCAGTGACTAACAGCACCCCCAGAAAAGTGATCCCAACATCCCTCCCATTCACTCCCTCACTGTCTTGTTTGTAATAAACCAAAGCTTTGTTATATCAGGTGAAGTCTGATTTGTATTTTTTTTTTTCATAACTTGTAAAGGGTTTGTTTTATATCAAAATGGTAAAAAGCCTTGAGGTCAAAGCTACGTTAACTGCCACTGGGGGCAGTAAAACAAACTGCTGTTAAACTAACATGTTAGCAAATGGCTGACTTCCACATCCAGCTGACACAGAGCAACACCATCTCATTGCAGTCGATGGTGTCCACTCAATGATTATGGCTTAATTTGTGATCTGGTGATTTTTGTGCTGCTATCAATCAAATCTAGTTTTAAATCGAACAAAGTAACTCTGGCAAGATTACGACTCAGACATAATGTTACAGTGGAAAATACATTATTTTTCCCCGCGGTACATTATCCCTGCACTTCAGACATCAAGTGGGAAACGTGAACCTTGACAAAACATGACGCTGTATGCAATCAGGCATTTTACTGTTTATTCTGTTTGATATTTTGGGAGTAAAATACTCAGCGGCTCTCGGCTCATCACTAGAAACAAAAGTCAAACTTTTAAATCGTACTCTTGAGCGCATGTTTTCTGCTGCAAAGGTGTTTGCACTGCCATTACAGTTTACTATCACGCACACATTTAAGAGCACCAACAAACAACTGGCATGTTTGACGCGTGAGCCGCTGCTGGGTGATGGACGTCCCTGCAGCTCAGCTATCTTCATTTGAACAGAGTGCAACAAGTGAGGTGTGATGTTTGTTTAGCCGCTCTTTGACTTCAGTTTCAGTTAATGTCTTGGTTTTTGATGAATTTCTGTCTGCTGGTAGAAGCAGCAGCTGATATTGAGCGTAAGGGGGCTCTTCTATTTTGAACATGCTTCATGGTCTGAGACCACCACTTTGGGAATCATGGTGTAGTCTGGTTTAATTACTGCTACTTTGGCAATTCATGATGTTTTTGTAATTTCTCTTTCGGGTCTTGAGCTGTACTATTTTTTTTGTACTAATATCATTGTACAGACTACTACTATTGCTATTGTTCTGTTTCTCAAGTGAGAAGTATGGCTTCACCCGCTCTCTGTGTAGATGGAGTCCGTCACAGAGGTCCCAGGTGGCAATGGTTGGGTGGAGGGCCGGGTGGACGTTGGGTAAGGGGGCACGTCCTCTTCTGATCTCCATATTAATGTCATGGATGACATGAGAGGGGGTGTCCGTCCTAGGCAGCGGGGTGGAGACCACAATGCGAATGTCAGGGAACTCCCTACTGGCCTGCTACGCCATCTTCTTCACCGCCTCAGCAGTGTCTTTACGGAGGCTATGTAGGTCGTTTGTTCCTGTGTGGATCACCTGGCACTGAGGGCTCTTGAGGGTCTCCTTTTTCAAAAGCTTCATTGCCTGGCCTGTGGTGCTTCGCCGTTTAGATAGCACTTTCTTACCAGGAAATAGCTCGTTTGTGTCCAGGATGTCCCATTAGAGTCAGCCAGCAGGACCACATGTGGGGCTTCCTCTTCAGGCTGAGTGGAGGGAAGCTGGGGTGGGCAGAGCTGGCTGCTGGCTGCTGGCTGTGGGGATGTATCGGCAGGTGCCAGGGTGTTGTTGGGCTGAGTGCAGAGCAAAGGGGGTTTGGGACACTGGCAGGGAGAGTCTGTGTCTCTGTACTTGTCATTGTGGGGACTGATGAGAGTCAGGTGTTGGACTTGCCTGGTGAAGCTCTTTTCTCTATTCTCAGCATCCTCCTTCACTTTGGCTAACTGAGCAGGGAGCACACTGTTCTCCTGTTGGAGCGCCTCTAGACTTCCTCTGAGGGCAGATGCCAAGGCCTGGTTGTCTCTCTTTAGCCGCTGGAGCTCCTCTTTAAGCTGCTGTCGGGTGTTGTCTGGGTGGTCCGACAGCCCAGCTGGGCCATACTCTCCTTCAGCTGGTTGGTGGAGCTGGCAGGTGTGGGAGGAGCAGAGATGGACAAGGTGGTGGGGTTTCCTAATAGGGTCTCATCATCTTCACTGTCAGAGGGGACATCGATCCTCTTGGTGTCCACCTCAGCCTTCGACAGAGGAAATGCCTCTTCAAAGGACTCCAGGCTGGCTTCATTCCCTTGGACCATGACCTTTCCTTGGGTGTAGGATGAGATGGTAAGCAGAGGGTCATCCTTGTCAATGTGTTCATCTTTGCAGATCTTTAATTTGATCCGATGCCCTCGCTGGATACATATGCATAATTGCTGCACTGAATATATTTCAAGTCAAGTCAAGTCTGCTTTATTGTCAATTCTTCCACACGTACATTACATACATAGAGAATCGAAATTGCGTTACTCTCAGACCCCCGGTGCATACAGATAACACTAACAGAGCCTAAAATCTAGATCAAATATAAACTAAAACTATACAATAACGGAATACAAAAAAAGAGACATAAATAAAATAAAATAAAAATAGGTTGACTAAAAGCAGCGCAAGGCACATGGCAGATAAAGTGCAAACCAGTGAACAAACAGTGCAGATAAAAAGATAGAAAAATAGCTTATTCAGTCTGATTAAGGTGACATAGAGCTTATTTTAATTAAACTGACTGAGGTTGTAGCAGCTAAACAAACATCACACCTCACTTGTTGCACTCTGTTCAAATGAAGATAGCTGAGCTGCAGGGACGTCCATCACCCAGCAGCGGCTCACGCGTCAAACATGCCAGTTGTTTGTTGGTGCTCTTAAATGTGTGCGTGATAGTAAACTGTAATGGCAGTGCAAACATCTTTGCAGCAGAAAACATGCGCTCAAGAGTACGATTTAAAAGTTTGACTTGTTTCTAGTGATGAGCCGAGAGCCACTGAGCATTTTACTCAGAAAATATCAGAATAAACAGTAAAATGCCTGATTGCATACAGCGTCATGTTTTGTCAAGGTTCACGTTTCCCACTTGATGTCTGAAGTGCAGGGATGATGTACCGCGGGGAAAAATAATGTATTTTCCACTGTAACATTATGTCTGAGTCGTAATCTTGCCAGAGTTACTTTGTTCGATTTAAAACTAGATTTGATTGATAGCAGCACAAATCACCAGATAACAAATTAAGCCATAATCATTGAGTGGACACCATCGACTGCAATGAGATGGTGTTGCTCTGTGTCAGCTGGATGTGGAAGTCAGCCATTTGCTAACATGTTAGTTTAACAGCAGTTTGTTTTACTGCCCCCAGTGGCAGTTAACGCAGCTTTGACATCAAGGCTTTTTACCGTTATAATGTCAAACCCTTTAGTTATGAAAAAACAAAACAAAATCAGACTTCACCTGATATAACAAAGCTTTGGTTTATTACAAGCAATACAGTGAGGGAGTGAATGGGAGGGATGTAGGCATCACTATTCTAGGGGTGCTGTTAGTCATTTGCGCAGGTGGTTGTCGTTGGAGCGGCAGTGGTGGTTGTCGTTGGAGCGGCAGTGGTGGTTGTCGTTGGAGCGGCAGTGGTGGTTGTCGTTGGAGCGGCAGTGGTGGTTGTCGTTGGAGCGGCAGTGGTGGTTGTCGTTGGAGCGGCAGTGGTGGTTGTCGTTGGAGCGGCAGTGGTGGTTGTCGTTGGAGCGGCAGTGGTGGTTGTCGTTGGAGCGGCAGTGGTGGTTGTCGTTGGAGCGGCAGTGGTGGTTGTCGTTGGGCGGCAGTGGTGGTTGTCGTTGGACGGCAGTGGTGGTTGTCGTTGGGCGGCAGTGGTGGTTGTCGTTGGAGCGGCAGTGGTGGTTGTCGTTGGAGCGGCAGTGGTGGTTGTCGTTGGAGCGGCAGTGGTGGTTGTCGTTGGAGCGGCAGTGGTGGTTGTCGTTGGAGCGGCAGTGGTGGTTGTCGTTGGAGCGGCAGTGGTGGTTGTCGTTGGAGCGGCAGTGGTGGTTGTCGTTGGAGCGGCAGTGGTGGTTGTCGTTGAGCGGCAGTGGTGGTTGTCGTTGGAGCGGCAGTGGTGGTTGTCGTTGGAGCGGCAGTGGTGGTTGTCGTTGGAGCGGCAGTGGTGGTTGTCGTTGGAGCGGCAGTGGTGGTTGTCGTTGGAGCGGCAGTGGTGGTTGTCGTTGGAGCGCAGTGGTGGTTGTCGTTGGAGCGGCAGTGGTGGTTGTCGTTGGAGCGCAGTGGTGGTTGTCGCTGGAGCGGCAGTGGTGGTTGTCGCTGGAGCGGCAGTGGTGGTTGTCGCTGGAGCGGCAGTGGTGGTTGTCGTTGGAGCGGCAGTGGTGGTTGTCGCTGGAGCGGCAGTGGTGGTTGTCGCTGGAGCGGCAGTGGTGGTTGTCGTTGGAGCGGCAGTGGTGGTTGTCGTTGGAGGCGGCAGTGGTGGTTGTCGTTGGAGCGGCAGTGGTGGTTGTCGCTGGAGCGGCAGTGGTGGCTGTCGTTGGAGCGCAGTGGTGGTTGTCGCTGGAGCGGCAGTGGTGGCTGTCGTTGGAGCGCAGTGGTGGTTGTCGTTGGAGCGGCAGTGGTGGTTGTCGTTGGAGCGGCAGTGGTGGCTGTCGCTGGAGCGGCAGTGGTGGTTGTCGCTGGAGCGGCAGTGGTGGTTGTCGTTGGAGGCAGTGGTGGTTGTCGTTGGAGCGGCAGTGGTGGTTGTCGTTGGAGCGGCAGTGGTGGTTGTCGTTGGAGCGGCAGTGGTGGTTGTCGTTGAGGTAGCACAGGGTGGTGACGTGGTCGTCGGGGCGGTGGTTGTCGTTGAGGTAGCACAGGGTGGTGACGTGGTCGTCAGGGCAGCGCTTGTAGTGGTAGCAGCACTGGTCTTGGTTGTCGTGCTGATGCTGGTCGTTGAGGTAGCACAGGATGGTGACGTGGTCGTCGGGGCGGCGGTGGTGGTCGTCGGAGCGGCAGTTGTCGTTGAGGTAGCACAGGATGGTGACGTGGTCGTCGGGGCAGCGCTTGTAGTGGTAGCAGCACTGGTCTTGGTTGTCGTGCTGATGCTCGTCGTTGAGGTAGCACAGGATGGTGACGTGGTCGTCGGGGCAGCGCTTGTAGTGGTAGCAGCACTGGTCTTGGTTGTCGTGCTAATGCTCGCCGTTGAGGTAGCACAGGATGGTGACGTGGTCGCCGGGCAGCGCTTGTAGTGGTAGCAGCACTGGTCTTGGTTGTCGTGCTGATGCTCGCCGCTGAGGTAGCACAGGATGGTGACGTGGTGTGAGGAGCTGTGGTTTGGTCACCAGTGTATGGTCCATCAGGAATTTCATCAAATCCCACAACTCAAAGATTTGAGAATCAGCAAACGTCACCTGCGTTGTTTCTGCTGTCGTGCTTCCTTCATTACATGGAGTCGCTGTCGGTCCTGGAATCAACTGTTCAAGAGAAACCTCCTCAAAGTCCCAAAGCGCCCACTGGTCTGGTTCTTTCAGAGCTCTTGGATGACGATCCCGCCCACTTTGAGTTACTGCACTGAAACAATCCGCCAGCATCGTTGACATTTCCCCAGTGGAGTCAAAATACGTCACTTCAAAGATGGAATCCTGCAAAACATTCAGGTATTAGCTCTCACCCCGAAATTTAAAAAGAAAAATTATTTTGTTGTAGTAGACCTGCCTTACCGTGTTTGCTGGCGTTGATATCTGCACCAACACTGCATCTGGGGTTGTTGTTGTGAGCGCCCTCCCAACTACACCATCTTTACCCAGAGCTTTTACCCTCTTCAGTCTTGTTCCAAGAGGCAGTTTCACAGTGAGATCTGTTGTTCTGCAAGTCACTAACGGCGGCGCCAGTTGTAGTGACGTTGCAGGATTCTCGCAAGTGGCCACACCCATCACGTTCGCCTGCAGCAGATGGTCGAAGTAACGCAGTTTCAGCTGGCGAAACCACGTTCCATTTGAAATCTGGAGAAATAAAACAAAAACAGTCACTATTTAATCTTGATTAATGGATTCATATTTTGTCTATTTGGTGTCAAATGGTGAAGAATGGCCTTCCCAGTTTCCCAGAGTACGCACTGACTCAAATACCTGTTTAAAAAAGGTTTTGTTCCAAATCAAAAACCCAGAAGATGTTTAGTTTAATATCATAGAAGACAAGAAAAAAAAACAGCCATAATTCACTTTTGTGAAACTGGAACCAGTAAACTGTCATACTACTACGTCAAGGAAGTTTTTCCTTGCCGCTGTCGCCAAGTGCTCGCTCACGGTGGGATTTGTTGGGTCTCTAAATATTATAAAGAGTTCGGTCTAGACCTGCTCTATAGGAAAAGTGCAATGAGATAGCTTCTGTTATGATTTGGCGCTACATAAATAAAATTCAATTTTTGCTTAATATAATAAAGACTTGATTAATCGATTGTCAAGATATTTGCCAACCGTTTGTCGATCAACTGATCGATTATCAACTGATAATTTCAGCTCTACATCTTTTAAACTCCCAACTCAGAGGTTATTATTCTCATTTATGGGAAACTAATGTACGCACGGCTGTAACTAATGATTATTCTCATTAGATTTGCTGATTATTCTAAATGAATCCTTGTGTATAAACTAGTGAAAAGTGTCTGTTAGAATTTCCCAAAGCTCAAGGTGACGTCTGCAAATGTCTTTTTGTTTTGTCCAAAACAAAAAAAAGACATTTAGTTTCCAATGATTTAAGTGAGAAAAGCAGAAAAGGAAACATCTTTTACCCATAATGCCATGGGGCAGCTGGTATAAGGGAGCTTCAGCAGCAGCCACGGCCCGAAGGTACGGACAGAACCACGACAGCCGTCCGGCAGCGACCTGCTCCCATCTGTAGAGAGACATGAGGCGTCAGACAGCAGCCAGCCCTGCGGGGGGCGCTGGGACACAACACTCATTCAAGCTCTCTGTCCGAGGCCTTCATGTCTGTTGGGACCAAACCTCCAGGAGACATCGGCCTGCTGGGGCTCAACTACATTCTCCCTTTCAGCCTTTTCATGGTTGAGGGAATCTATAAAACACGTCTTTTGTTGAATAAATGCACTAAAGCTTGAAGAACAGCCACTGTTACAGATTCCTCCAGGTGTGGCATTATGATGAGAGACAATAAGAGAGGTATAGTTTGTTTCTGCTCTACAGAGGCTTTCACATCTGAACTATAAAACTCTCAAAATTCAACAGCACCTCAACCAACAAGGAAACGCCTGTAGCCTTTATAAGAGACAAGAGAGGAAACGAGACAGAGCTCCAGCTTGGAAACAACAAGTGTGAAACCAGCTGGAGGCCAAATCAAACTCACCTTCCAGACGTAGATCCGAGTGTCGGATGAGCGACAGGCGAACAGACAGCGCGCCGCCGCTGCAGCGGTACTGAGGCCGGCCGAAGTCTGCCGCCTGTCCGTCAGCGAGCTCCGACCCTGAAACAGCAGAGACAAGAGGAAGGGCTCAGACAGCAGCTGCTGCTCCACAGACTTCCGCTGCAGCGGGCCCACATAACGGCTCCACGGGGCCCTGAAGCCTCTTTAACTAGCCCCACCGGTTTCTAAAGGTCTGACATGTTGTCCGTGTGCACCTGAGTCCAGTCCTCCTCCGTTAGAGACAGGAGGACTTCCACAGGACTGCAATACAAGACATCAATTCAAGTCTACAGAAAAGACAAACCCACAGTATTTCGATATGAAACCCACGTTAAAACTGTTCTTACACTATTATCTGATGCACGAGGCGCTTTTCCACAACATGTCAGGGAGTCAGAGCTCCAGCTTTCTTCTCTGAAGCAGCAGAGATGTTTAATGTGTTATCTGTGACGGTTAAAAACTACATTTCTATCTTCCCACTGATCACAGCGCGAGTCACCGCGATGTGACCTGAACCAGGTGGACTTTTACCTTTCAGAAACTTCCAGACCGGCACCGGGAAAAGTCTTCCCCTGCTCCGGGTCTCCACCGGCGGCTCAGAGTCCGGGAACAGCGCCTTCAGGCCGGCCAAACCTCCGTCTGCGTCCCTGTGCGGCTCCTCTGCCGTGTTGATCTGGGCTAAAGCCACCAAACTGATCCAAACCCAGGCCATCATCGTCCGTCCGGGAGCTGCCGACCCGGTCTACTCCGCTTCTCTCTGCCCGCCGAGCGCGACCGAAGAGCGGCTGGAAGCTGGTGGAAGCCGGTGAAAGCCGCCGCCACACCTGAGACTGAAAAAAGCTCCCGACACCTGGATTCACCTGGTAATTCGAGAGTTGGAACCGGAAGTTGAACCGCTGATTAGCACGCGTGGGTCTAAACTGAAAAAGGTGAAAATAAAAAACAAGAAATCAGTTTTTGTTTGTCATTTATTTAGCTTTCCATTTATTTGGTGTGATTTTAATCACAATGCGAGTACAACGAAATAATACATAGTATTTGAAATGCTGAATAAATTGCTGCAACAGGCTACTAATGCAGTAATCATAAATCACATCCTTTTAGAGAGAGACTTGATACTTTATCATTTCATAATCCTGTATTTCCTGAAACAGAGCTCTGTGATTACAGCCGTAACGCTGACTGATTCAGTTAAAGCTTCTTTAAATGGGAAATTAACTGTAAATATAGAAATCAAGTGTTGTTTTTGTTTGTTTGTTTGTTTGTTTGGAGGTGGCAGAAGTGTTTTCAGTCCTCAGTCCATTTTATGCATCTTCCTACTTCCACTGCGCTGCGTTTGTCTGACAGCTTTAGTTACTCTGCAGTCTAAAGTGAAGGATCTAAATACTTCTTCCACAACTGGAAAATAAAAACACGCCACAGAGACAAACTCTGATTTCAAAAGATTCGCCTAAATTTGAATTGAAATTGCGAAATTAATTAAAAGCTGAAAATACCAAAAAAAAAAATCCCTACGGAAACAAAGTGAACAAAAGTTACAATCAATATAATCAAGTTCCCACAGGACAAATAATGTAGAGATTTAAACTGTGAGCATGTTTGTCAACACATGGTGGTTCCCAACCTGGGGGTCAGGATCCCAATGGATCCCAAAATACATTTTTGGGGTCACAAGATGATTAAAGGTATAATATAGAAAATTACACATTTCTGTTGCACAAAATTCTGCTTTTTTCTTGTGAATTGTAGGACACTTTTCCTTCTTCAGACTGCTCGGAAACTTTCAAATTAAACAATCTGAGAAGGAAAAATCACTTCTTGGTCAAACTCAGATCCACAATGAGCCGGGGTCCGGTGACGGTCCGCTGATTGTGGGCAGTATAATGGTGCAGGGCAGCACGGGTAGGATACACAACGGCTTCCAGGTCCTGGGTTGCCCTTTCTGACTGACCATTAGTTTGGGGATGAAAACCTGATGAATGGCTTACTGTGGCACCCAAGGCTTGTCAGAAGGCTTTCCACACTTGTGAGACAAACTGGGGATCCCGGTCGGAGACGATAGAGGGCTATCCCGTGCAGGTGGAAAACCTGAAGGACCACCTGATGTCCACCTCCACCACAAACTGCCGGGAGGAGTCCTGTTGAGTGAAGATGGGCGCTGAAGAAAAGAGTTCCTTGACCCTGATGAATGCAAGGTCCACCTCCGGGGTCCAAGTGTATGGACCCGATGGGGAAGTGAGTCTGGTTCAGAATCAGAATCAGAATCAGAAATACTTCATTGATCCCCGAAGAGAAACTCTTTGTTACAGTAGCTCGCCTTAACGTCAGTGCACACAGGAGAAAGTACTAGCAAAAAATATGATACAATACACTATAAAACAGGTCAGAACATAAATTAAGTATCAGGTCGGTATAAGTATAAGATAAACTAAGTGTGAGGTACCAAGTGGGTTTACCGGCTGATGATGATAATACAGTATAATAATACAATGTAATAAAATAAGTAATAAGTAATAAGCAGAGGTGCAGTACTGTCGAGTTAAGTGTAGCTTATTGAGATTATTAAGATATTGTACAGCAGTAATGGAGGTATATAATATCAATGTCAATAAACAGGAAAAACTAATATTGCACGGGAGTAGTACACAGAATATTGCACAGTTATTCAATTATGGCAGAGATGTAATGATCAATGTCCAGTTTAGTGACTTCGGGTCAGACAGACTGACCCTTAGGGAGGAGTTAAAGAGTTTGATGGCCACAGGCAGGAATGACTTCCTGTGGCGCTCTGTGGTGCATTGTGGGGGGATGAATCTTTCGCTGAAGGCGCTCCTTTGTTTGACCAACATGTCATGGAGCGGGTGGGAGACACTGTCCAAGATGGCGTGTAGTTTAGCCAGCATCCTCCTCTCTGACACCACCGCCAGAGAGTCCAGCTCCACCCCACAATGTCACTGGCCTTACGGATCAGTTTGTTGAGTCTGTTGGCGTCCGCTACCCTCAGCCTGCTGCCCCAGCATGCAACAGCATACAGGATAGCACTGGCCACCACAGACTCATAAAACATCTTCAGCATTGTCCGGCAGATGTTGAAGGACCTCAGCCTCCTCAGAAAATAGAGGCGGCTCTGGCCCTTCCTGTAAACAGCCTGAGTGTTCTTGGTCCAGTCCAGTTTGTTATCCAAGTGTACTCCCAGGTACTTGTAGTCCTCCACAATGTCCACACTGACCCCCTGGATGGAAACCGGGGTCACTGGTGCCTTGGCCCTCCGTAGATCCACAATCAGCTCCTTAGACTTTGTCGCATTGAGCTGCAGATGGTTCTGCTCACACCATGAGACAAAGTTCCCCACCACAGCCCTGTACTCAGTCTCATCACCACCGCTGATACATCCCACCACAGCAGAGTCATCAGAAAACTTCTGAAGGTGGCAGGACTCTGTGTGGTGGCTGAAGTCCGTGGTGTAGATGGTGAAGAGGAAGGGAGAGAGGACAGTCCCCTGAGGGGCCCCAGTGTTGCTGACCACGCTGTCCGACACACAGTGCTGCAGGCGCACGTGCTGTGGTCTGCCAGTCAGGTAGTCCACAATCCAGGACACAAGGGGGGCATCCACCTGCATCGCTGCCAGCTTCTCTCCCAGCAGGGCAGGCCGGATGGTGTTGAAAGCACTGGAGAATTCAAAAAACATGATCCTCACCGTGCTTGCCGGCTTGTCCAGGTGGGTGTGGATGCGGTTAAGCAGGAAGATGATGGCGTCCTCAACTCCCAGTCGGGGCTGGTAGGCGAACTGAAGGGGGTCCAGGAGGGGTCTGACCATGGGCCGCAGCTGTTCCAGCACTAGTCTCTCCAGGGTCTTCATTATGTGGGAGGTCAGTGCCACCGGTCTGTAGTCCTTGGAGCCACTGAGACACGGCGTCTTTGGCACAGAAACGAGGCAAGATGTCTTCCACAGAATGGGGACCCTTTGAATACTCAGGCTCAGGTTGAAGACATGGTGAAGGACTCCACATAGCTGGGGGGCACAGGCTTTTAGCACCCGGGGCTAACGCCATCGGGGCCTGCAGCCTTGTTTGAGTGGAGCCTCATCAGCTGTCCTCTCACCTGGTCAGCAGTCAGGCACACAGCAGAAGTTACAGGTGGGGAGGGGAGTCGTCGGTCTGGAGAGGGCCGTTAGCCTGATGGGGAGGGGGGAGCAGAGTACTCAGAGGAGCTTGAGGGCCGACAGCAGCTGAGTTAGAGGGGATGAGCAGGAGCCGTGTGTCGAATCTGTTAAAGAACAGATTCAGTTCGTTGGCCCTGTCCAAGCTGCCTTCAACTCCTCTGCTGCCAGTCGGTCTGAAGCCAGTGATGGTCTTCATGCCGCCCAGACCTCCCTCATGTTGTTCTGCTGGAGTTTCCGCTCCAGCTTCCTCCTGTACTTCTCCTTGGCTTCCTGATTTTCACCTTCAGGTCAGCCTGGATTGCCCTCACCTCCTCCCTATTACCATCAGTAAAGGCCCTCCTCTTGGCATTCAGGATGTCCTTGATGTCCTTTGTTACCCACGGTTTGTTATTTGGATAACAATGGACCATCTTGGTTGGGACATTGCAGTCCACACAGAAGTTAATGTAGCCAGTGATGCACTCAGTGAGCCCGTCAATGTCCTCTCCATGAGGCTCACAGAGTGCATCCCAGTTTGTCACCTCAAAACATTCCTGCAGTGTCTCATAGGCCTCCCCTGACCATCTCCTCACTGTCCTTGTGGTCGCAGGCTGCCTTTTAACCAGAGGCACATAGCAGGGTTTAAGGTAAACCAGGTTGTGATCTGACCTACCCAGAGGGGGGAGGGGGGAAGAGCTGTATGCATCCTTAACGTTAGCATACAGCAGGTCCTCTCCTCTCTAGTAGGACAGCTCACATACTGGGTGAAATTAGTCAGTGTTGTTGAAACACTGACATGGTTGAAGTCACCCGAGATTAATATGAGTGCACTCAGGTGGTGAGTCTGGAGTTGTGCTATGGCGGTGTGAATGGCGTTGCACGCCGATGCCGGGTTAGCAGAGGGGGGGATGTAAACAGCCACAACAATGGCATGTGAAAATTCACGTGGCAGATAATATGGCCGGAGTCCCACAGCTAACAGTTCAATGTCCAGGCTACAGATACTCTGCTTGATGGTAACGTGACCAGGGTTACACCATCTGTTGTTAACCAGAACAGCAAGCCCACCGCCTTTCCGCTTACCGCTCCCGGTGTGATCCCTGTCGGCCCGAACAGTCTGAAAGCCGTCGATGGAAACGTTATGGTCCGGGATATCCTGGTGTAGCCATGTCTCTGAGAAGCACATCAAACTACACTCACGGGTCTCCGTCTGACTCCGGGCTAACGCCGTTAGCTCGTCCATTTTATTCGCCAGTGATCTCACGTTGCCCATGATGAGAGAAGGCAGACACGGCATAAATCTGTTATTCTTAAGTCTCTTTTGTCTGCACCCCTCTCTCTTCCCTCGCCTCTTCGTTCCACCTCTGCATCCTCGGTGTGTCCTCCTCCAGATCTCAGTGGGGACATCAGTTGTCCTGGGCGCCATGCCGCTCAGCTTCAGCGCGATCTGCAGCGGTGCCCCGACCGAGTAGCAGAAGAAGAAGTTCCACGCCGAAAAAAAGTACCGAAACACTTTCTACTCCCATTTTCGTAAAGCGCGTAGTTTAAATTACACTTACACACAAGTTACCCAACTTTGGAAGAAAAAGGAAAGAGCCTCCTCCTAGAGGCTCAAAGGCAGCATTAACCAAGGGCAGAGGATATTTATTCTTCACCGTGATGTTGTTCAGACCTCGATAGTCGATGCAGGGCCAAAGGGATTTATCCTTTTTGGCCACAAAGAAACGCCTGCACCAACAGGAGAGGACGAGGAGCGAATGATGCCTGCTGCCAGAGACTCAAGGATGTTTTTCTTCACAGCCTCCCTCTCAGGACGAGACAGTTAATACAACCTGGAAGCAGATCGATGGTGCAGTCGTAGGGGCGATGAGGTGGTAAGGAAAGGGCCAAATCCTTTGGGAAAACCTCACCCAAGTCGTGGCACACTGCAGGGATGGAAGTCATGTCGGGAGGGTCTGAAGCTGGGGTTTTGGTGCCATCTGTTGATGGGAGTGCAGAATACAGGCATGTAGAGCGGCAGAACGTATTCCAGCTGATGATCTTTCCGGCCGACCAGTCGATGTGTGGGTTATGGAGACGAAGGCCCGTTCTTATATATTGTATTTTAAATGTCTCCCTGTGCTGCTGGATTATTTCGGGTGGCTGCCGAATGCTCCTGTGGGTCTGCAGTGTCCTCCTCCGGCCTGCAGGGGGAGGTGGTCCACCGTGCACGGCCTCGCCACCGTCTACCTGCTCAGCAAGAAACCTGCAGACTTCGTACGAACACACAAACACAACACATCATGGAGGAACTTAACACACCAACATGACTTATTTAACCATGAATTTAGTCCCAACTCTGCCTTTATTTAGCCATGCTGTCTGTCTGTCTGTCTGTCTGTCTGTCTCTCTGTCTCTCTGTCTGTCTGTCTCTCTGTCTGTCCGTCCGTCCGTCCGTCTGTCTGTCAGTTCAGTTCAGCTTTATTGGCATCGTGGGAAACAGATGTTAACATTGCCAAAGCATGTGTAAAATAAAAACATACATAAACAGAAGAAATGTGATATTAAACTATATACAGATAATTAAGACAGACAGACACTCAGTCGTAGTGGATGTCACGCAAGGGAGCAGGGAACACAAGGAATAGGACCCAAATGCAGACGAGAGGCAGAGAAGATGCAATTCAATAATTTATTACGGGAAAGGCTTACATGGATAGTCTGGCAGGCAGAGGTCCAAATCGGGAAGGCAGTCCAGCTGCTCGTCTTCGTCGCTTTGTGTTGAAGTTGTTCCACAAATCCCAGAACTGATTTTGATTAATGGCGTTTTCAATATCTTCAGGTTTCTTGTGGATACAATTTTGTTTTTTGTTCCTGATTGTACGTTTCTATTTGTTTAAAATGTCATTGTACCTAATGCATAAGGCAGGGTTGTTTGGTTGGTGATGTTTTTCATTTGCCATCTTTCTCAGGTCTTTTCTGACGGTCTTGCATGCCTAATCAAACCATTTGTCGGCGTTTTGCTTTTTAATAGGCTTCCGTTTTTGTTTTTAAGGTCATCTTTAATACCTGCCTCATGAAATATCATATTGATATCATTTATACCATCTCTCCAGAAGTAAAACCACAGCACACACGGGGAGAGGAAAACACTACAAAATAAAAAAGGAAACAGGACCAAACCCCAAAACTTTGACACACTCAGGTTGTGGCATGTTGATACGTATTGATCAGCAGGATCCTGCCTCCGTCTCCACGGAGTATTTTTAACGTTGAGCTCTTTGAAATCTGAGATCAGAGAGTTGAACTTGTTAAATTAAACATTCCTTATTTCAATGAATGTTGAACACTGTAGGAGGAAGATCTCTGTCTCACCTCACCTGTCTCACCTGTCTCACCTCACCTGTCTCGCCTCACCTGTCCAACAGTGACCACATGATCTGTCTGTGTCTTCCTGTCTGGATGTCCAGTCTGTGGACTCTGAGCCTGCACTTGGTCAGGATCTGTCTCTGCTTCCTGTCTCTGACAGCAGAGAGATTCTGCCAGTCCGTCGTCTCTTCAGGTCCAGATAACTTTCGGATCTGCGTTGGCTTTTAGTTTCTGTCCAGTGATCCAGATTCAGGTTTATTTACATTGTGTTATCATTTGGTTTCCTCTGATTGGTGTTTGGAAAGCAGTGCTGCTGTGAGACTGGTCAGAGAGTCTGAGGGGGGGCAGTGAGTCTCAGCACCAGCTGACATAGGGGACTCTGTTCTGGGCTCAGCTCTTGGACAACATGTGAGCGCTCTCTTTTGAATGTTAATGATCAGCGGGTCTCTGCCTGATTCTGCTCCACATGCATCTGTTGGTGTTTTTCTGTGTGAAATGTATCTGCAGAGTCCTGCATGTAGAGACTCTGCTGGACGTTTGTCCCGGCGGGTGAAGCTCTGGTGACCGAGTGGACCCCAGACTCGCCACCAGACAGCGAGTGGGCCAGATGACACTATCAGATATTTTAAGCCAAATTATAATTGGAATTTGAAGATTTTAGAATTTTCTCTTGATTGCATTTAGAGCTTTTTCTTTTAGTGCGTTCACGGCCATGTTGAAACTCCCTGATGCTGTTATGGTTATACCCAGGTAGGTATAACTCGTACTGTGTTCAATGATATGATTATTAATGGTAAACTGGTATTTGTTCTCCTGGCATCTGGAAAAATCATGACACTAGTTTTCTTCATATTTCCTGCCAGGGCCCAGGTCTGATAGCACTTTCCTACTGTGTCCAGCTGTTGCTGTCGTCCTTGTTCAGTTGGAGACAGAAGAACAAGGTCATCAGCGTAAAGCAGAGACTTCACCTCTCTATCGAGGAGTTAGACGCCAGGAGCAGCACACTGATCCAGCTGTACAGCAGGTTCATTATATACACATTAAATAAAGTTGGGCTTAAGTTGCAGCCCTGACGAACACCTCTTCTCTGGCTGAAGGATTCAGTTAGTTTGTCTCCAACTTTTACAGCACACCTATTTTCCAAATACACTGATTTAACCAGATCATACATTTTGCCCCCTATAAAACAATGTAGAAGTCTGTGATAGAGCCCTTCATGCCAAACAGAGTCGAAAGCTTTCTTGAAGTCACTAAAACAAGCGAATATCTTACCATTTCCTGTTTGGCGTCCATGTTTGTTAGTTAAAGTGTGAAGGGTGTGCACACGGTCGGTGGTGCGGTGTTTTGGGAGGAAGCCAATTAGATTTTTACCCAGGATGGAGTCTTCAAGGAAATCTAGTATTCTTTTATTCAGAATACGACAGAACAGTTTACCTGCTGACAGACGCCTCGGTAGTTACAGGCTCTGATTGGTCGGTGGTTCCAGGCTCTGATTGGTCGGTGGTTCCAGGCTCTGATTGGTCGGTGGTTCCAGGCTCTGATTGGTCGGTGGTTACAGGCTCTGATTGGTCGGTAGTTACAGGCTCTGATTGGTCGGTGGTTACAGGCTCTGATTGGTCGGTGGTTCCAGGCTCTGATTGGTCGGTGGTTACAGGCTCTGATTGGTCGGTAGTTACAGGCTCTGATTGGTCGGTGGTTACAGGCTCTGATTGGTCGGTGGTTACAGGTTCTGATTGGTCCCCCCTCTGATGAACGGGGGAAACGAGCCCTTTGCACCAGATGTCGGGAAAACATCCTGACTGTAGTACGATATTGAACAGCTTCAGCACGGCGCCCTGCATCTCTGGGGTGCTGCGTCTCAGCATTTCGTTTTTAACGCAGTCCGGACCACAAGCTTTCCCTGGCCGGAGAGACTCTGTCTGTGTGGTCAGTTCTGTCCAAGTAATTGGGAAATGAAGGGGGTTTTGGTTGCCTTTAATTGTTTCTTCTAATGTTTGCAGTTTTTCTCTTATAATACATTGATCTGAAGTAATCAGATTTATTGGCATGTCTTTGCACAGATGTGCTCTCCAGATGTCACCGCGTTGGATGGGCGGAGCTCGTTGCTGCTTTGTGTTGAAGTTGTTCCACAGATCCCAGAACTGATTTTGATTAATAGCGTTTTCAATATCTTCAAGTTTCTTGTGGCTATAATTTAGTTTTTTGTTCCTGATTGTACGTTTGTATTTGTTGCCCTGTGGGTCGATGACATCAGGTTCAATTCCTGTTCGTCCATTCAGATCTCCAGTTAGAAGCACGTTTCCCGGGGCCTGGAAACAGGCGATTTCTGAGTGAAGAGTTTCAAAAATGTCTTCTTCGAAATAAGGAGAATCTACTGGGAGTTTATAAATAGCACAGAGATATAGGTCTCTATCAGTTATGCCTAGACTTTGATCTAATCTTAACCAAATGTGTGATTTACTCAGTTTAACTGGTGAGATCTCACGGCTTGTGTATGTTTTTTAATTTTATAGAGGGCACCATGACTTCATTATATCCTGGATCCTCCATTTTGACACCATGTTTCTGTTAACACAGTTACATCAGCATCTTTGACAGGGTCTCCACTCGGTTAAGCAGTGGAGACCCTGAATATTCCAGCAGTTTATATGAAATGAACGCATTTCAACAATCAAAATGAACCTGTGACAAATATAAAAACACTTACAACTATCAATACATTTACAATGCTCAATAATAATTTTACATGGAGGCGTGTACTATTTTCACTAATATTATCATTGTACAGACTACTGCTATTGCTATCGTTCTTTTCTGATTTAAATGAACAATTTAGAAAATGCTTTTATTAGGCCGAGTTGAAGTGTTGACAAACATGCTCACAGTTTAAATCTCTACATTATTTGTCCTGTGGGAACTTGATTATATTGATTGTAACTTTTGTTCACTTTGTTTCCGTCTGAATTTTTTTCGGTATTTTCAGCTTTTAATTAATTTCGCAATTTCAATCCAAATTTAGGCGAATCTTTTGAAATCAGAGTTTGTCTCTGTGGCGTGTTTTTATTTTCTAGTTGTGGAAGAAGTATTTAGATCCTTCACTTTAGACTGCAGAGTAACTAAAGCTGTCAGACAAACGCAGCGCAGTGGAAGTAGGAAGATGCATAAAATGGACTGAGGACTGAAAACACTTCTGCCACCTCCAAACAAACAAACAAACAAACAAAAACAACACTTGATTTCTATATTTACAGTTAATTTCCCATTTAAAGAAGCTTTAACTGAATCAGTCAGCGTTACGGCTGTAATCACAGAGCTCTGTTTCAGGAAATACAGGATTATGAAATGATAAAGTATCAAGTCTCTCTAAAAGGATGTGATTTATGATTACTGCATTAGTAGCCTGTTGCAGCAATTTATTCAGCATTTCAAATACTATGTATTATTTCGTTGTACTCGCATTGTGATTAAAATCACACCAAATAAATGGAAAGCAAAATAAATGACAAACAAAAACTGATTTCTTGTTTTTTATTTTCACCTTTTTCAGTTTAGACCCACGCGTGCTAATCAGCGGTTCAACTTCCGGTTCCAACTCTCGAATTACCAGGTGAATCCAGGTGTCGGGAGCTTTTTTCAGTCTCAGGTGTGGCGGCGGCTTTCACCGGCTTCCACCAGCTTCCAGCCGCTCTTCGGTCGCGCTCGGCGGGCAGAGAGAAGCGGAGTAGACCGGGTCGGCAGCTCCCGAACGGACGATGATGGCCTGGGTTTGGATCAGTTTGGTGGCTTTAGCCCAGATCAACACGGCAGAGGAGCCGCACAGGGACGCAGACGGAGGTTTGGCCGGCCTGAAGGCGCTGTTCCCGGACTCTGAGCCGCCGGTGGAGACCCGGAGCAGGGGAAGACTTTTCCCGGTGCCGGTCTGGAAGTTTCTGAAAGGTAAAAGTCCACCTGGTTCAGGTCACATCGCGGTGACTCGCGCTGTGATCAGTGGGAAGATAGAAATGTAGTTTTTAACCGTCACAGATAACACATTAAACATCTCTGCTGCTTCAGAGAAGAAAGCTGGAGCTCTGACTCCCTGACATGTTGTGGAAAAGCGCCTCGTGCATCAGATAATAGTGTAAGAACAGTTTTAACGTGGGTTTCATATCGAAATACTGTGGGTTTGTCTTTTCTGTAGACTTGAATTGATGTCTTGTATTGCAGTCCTGTGGAAGTCCTCCTCTCTCTAACGGGGAGGAGGACTGGACTCAGGTGCACACGGACAACATGTCAGACCTTTAGAAACCGGTGGGGCTAGTTAAAGAGGCTTCAGGGCCCCGTGGAGCCGTTATGTGGGCCCGCTGCAGCGGAAGTCTGTGGAGCAGCAGCTGCTGTCTGAGCCCTTCCTCTTGTCTCTGCTGTTTCAGGGTCGGAGCTCGCTGACGGACAGGCGGCAGACTTCGGCCGGCCTCAGTACCGCTGCAGCGGCGGCGCGCTGTCTGTTCGCCTGTCGCTCATCCGACACTCGGATCTACGTCTGGAAGGTGAGTTTGATTTGGCCTCCAGCTGGTTTCACACTTGTTGTTTCCAAGCTGGAGCTCTGTCTCGTTTCCTCTCTTGTCTCTTATAAAGGCTACAGGCGTTTCCTTGTTGGTTGAGGTGCTGTTGAATTTTGAGAGTTTTATAGTTAGTTATAGGAAGAATCTAACAGTGGCTGTTCTTCAAGCTTTAGTGCATTTATTCAACAAAAGACGTGTTTTATAGATTCCCTCAACCATGAAAAGGCTGAAAGGGAGAATGTAGTTGAGCCCCAGCAGGCCGATGTCTCCTGGAGGTTTGGTCCCAACAGACATGAAGGCCTCGGACAGAGAGCTTGAATGAGTGTTGTGTCCCAGCGCCCCCCGCAGGGCTGGCTGCTGTCTGACGCCTCATGTCTCTCTACAGATGGGAGCAGGTCGCTGCCGGACGGCTGTCGTGGTTCTGTCCGTACCTTCGGGCCGTGGCTGCTGCTGAAGCTCCCTTATACCAGCTGCCCCATGGCATTATGGGTAAAAGATGTTTCCTTTTCTGCTTTTCTCACTTAAATCATTGGAAACTAAATGTCTTTTTTTTGTTTTGGACAAAACAAAAAGACATTTGCAGACGTCACCTTGAGCTTTGGGAAATTCTAACAGACACTTTTCACTAGTTTATACACAAGGATTCATTTAGAATAATCAGCAAATCTAATGAGAATAATCATTAGTTACAGCCGTGCGTACATTAGTTTCCATAAATGAGAATAATAACCTCTGAGTTGGGAGTTTAAAAGATGTAGAGCTGAAATTATCAGTTGATAATCGATCAGTTGATCGACAAACGGTTGGCAAATATCTTGACAATCGATTAATCAAGTCTTTATTATATTAAGCAAAAATTGAATTTTATTTATGTAGCGCCAAATCATAACAGAAGCTATCTCATTGCACTTTTCCTATAGAGCAGGTCTAGACCGAACTCTTTATAATATTTAGAGACCCAACAAATCCCACCGTGAGCAAGCACTTGGCGACAGCGGCGAGGAAAAACTTCCTTGACGTAGTAGTTTGACAGTTTACTGGTTCCAGTTTCACAAAAGTGAATTATGGCTGTTTTTTTTTTTTTCTTGTCTTCTATGATATTAAACTAAACATCTTCTGGGTTTTTGATTTGGAACAAAACCTTTTTTTAAACAGGTATTTGAGTCAGTGCGTACTCTGGGAAACTGGGAAGGCCATTCTTCACCATTTGACACCAAATAGACAAAATATGAATCCATTAATCAAGATTAAATAGTGACTGTTTTTGTTTTTATTTCTCCAGATTTCAAATGGAACGTGGTTTCGCCAGCTGAAACTGCGTTACTTCGACCATCTGCTGCAGGCGAACGTGATGGGTGTGGCCACTTGCGAGAATCCTGCAACGTCACTACAACTGGCGCCGCCGTTAGTGACTTGCAGAACAACAGATCTCACTGTGAAACTGCCTCTTGGAACAAGACTGAAGAGGGTAAAAGCTCTGGGTAAAAGATGGTGTAGTTGGGAGGCGCTCACAACAACAACCCCAGATGCAGTGTTGGTGCAGATATCAACGCCAGCAAACACGGTAAGGCAGGTCTACTACAACAAAATAATTTTTCTTTTTAAATTTCGGGGTGAGAGCTAATACCTGAATGTTTTGCAGGATTCCATCTTTGAAGTGACGTATTTTGACTCCACTGGGGAAATGTCAACGATGCTGGCGGATTGTTTCAGTGCAGTAACTCAAAGTGGGCGGGATCGTCACCCAAGAGCTCTGAAAGAACCAGACCAGTGGGAGCTTTGGGACTTTGAGGAGGTTTCTCTTGAACAGTTGATTCCAGGACCGACAGCGACTCCATGTAATGAAGAAAGCACGACAGCAGAAACAACGCAGGTGACGTTTGCTGATTCTCAAATCTTTGAGTTGTGGGGATTTGATGAAATTCCTGATGGACCATACACTGGTGACCAAACCACAGCTCCTCACACCACATCAGCATCCTGTGCTACCTCAACGACGAGCATCAGCACGACAACCAAGACCAGTGCTGCTACCACTACAAGCGCTGCCCCGACGACCACGTCACCATCCTGTGCTACCTCAACGACGAGCATTAGCACGACAACCAAGACCAGTGCTGCTACCACTACAAGCGCTGCCCCGACAACCACGTCACCATCCTGTGCTGCAACAACCACCACTGCCGCCCCAACAACTGCCGTCCCAACAACAACAACAACCACCACCACCACCGCTGCCCCAACAACCACCACCACCACCGCTGCCCCAACAACCACCACCACCACCACCGCTGCCCCAACAACCACCACCACCACCACCGCTGCCCCAACAACCACCACCACCACCGCTGCCCCAACAACCACCACCACCGCTGCCCCAACAACCACCACCACCACCGCTGCCCCAACAACAACCACCACCGCCCCAACAACAACAACAACCACCACCGCCTAACAACAACCACCACCGCCAACAACAACCACCACCACGACGGCCGCCCGACGACCACCACCGCCCCAACAACCACCACCACCGCCCGGCGACCACCACCACAACAACCACCACCGCCGCTCCAACAACCACCACCACCGCCCCAACAACAACAACCAACCACCACCACCACCACGACGGCCGCCCGACGACCACCACCACCAACAACCACCACCACCGCCTCCAACAACAACCACCAGCACCACGACGACGACGGCCGCCCCACCAACAACAACAACCACCACCGCCGCCAACAACAACCACCACCGCTGCCCCAACAACAACAACAACCACCAGCAGCGCCGGCCCGACCAGCACCACCACCACCAACCACCACCACCACCGCCCCGACCAGCACCACCACCAGCGCCGCCCCTACCGTCACCCCGACCAGCACCACGGCGGCCGCCCCAACAACAACCACCACCACCGCCACAACAACCACACCACCACCGCTGCCCCAACAACAACCACCACCACAACAACCACCACCAGCGCCACCACCACCAACAACAACAACCACCACCACCGCCTAACAACAACCACCACCACCGCGCTCCAACAACAACAACCACCAGCCCCAACAACCAACCACCACCACGCCGCTCCAACAACCACCACCACCGCGCCCCAACAACCACCACCAGCGCCACCACCACCAGCGCCACCACCACCACGACGACGACCACCACCACAACAACAACCACCAGCACCACCACCGCCGCCCCAACAACCAACCACCACCGCCCGGCGACCACCACCACGACGACGGCCGCCAACAACAACAACAACCACCACCGCCTCCAACAACAACCACCAGCATTAGCACGACAACCACCACCAGCACCACCACCAGCCCTCCAACCACCACCAGCGCTGCCCCGACGACCACGCCAACATCCTGTGCTGCAACAACCACCACCAACAACCACCACCACAACAACAACCACCACCACGCCGCCCCAACAACACCACCACCAGCGCCACCACCACCACCAGCGCCACCACCACCACGACGACGGCTGCCCCAACAACAACAACCACCAGCCCTCCAACAACAACAACACCACCACCACGCCGCCCCAACAACAACCACCACCACCACCGCCTCCAACAACCAACCACCACCACCGCCGCTCCAACAACAACCACCAGCACCACCACCACGGCCGCCCGACAACCACCACCACCACCACCGCTCCAACAACCACCAGCACCACCACGCCGCTCCAACAACCACCACCACCACCAGCGCCACCACCACCGCCCCAACAACAACAACCACCAGCACCACGACGACGGCCGCCCCGACGACCACCACCGCCGCTCCAACAACCACCAGCACCACCAGGTCCACGACGACGACGGCCGCCCCGACGACCACCACCGCCGCTCCAACAACCACCAGCACCACCAGGTCCACGACGACGACGGCCGCCCCGACGACCACCAGCACCACAAGGTCCACGACGACGACGGCCGCCCAACCACCACCACCAGCACCACAAGGTCCACGACGACGACCACGGCCGCCCGACCACCACCACCGCCCGACGACCACCAGCACCACCAGGTCCACGACGACCACGGCCGCCCCACGACCACCACCACCGCCTCCAACAACCACCACCACCACCGCCCGACGACCACCAGCACCACAAGGTCCACCACCACCACGACGACGACCACCACCGCCCGACGACCACCAGCACCACAAGGTCCACGACGACCACGGCCGCCCGACCACCACCAGCACCACAAGGTCCACCACCACCACGGCGGCCGCCCGACGACCACCAGCACCACCAGGTCCACGACCACGACGGCCGCCCCAACAACCACCACGGCCGCCCGACAACCACCACCAGCGCTGCCCCGACAACCACGCCACCATCCTGTGCTGCAACAACCACCACTGCCGCCCCAACAACTGCCGTCCCAACAACAACAACAACCACCACCACCACCGCTGCCCCAACAACCACCACCACCACCGCTGCCCCAACAACCACCACCACCGCTGCCCCAACAACCACCACCACCACCACCGCTGCCCCAACAACCACCACCACCACCACCGCCGCCCCAACAACACCACCACCACCACCGCCGCCCCAACAACCACCACCACCACCACCGCCGCCCCAACAACAACCACCACCACCACCGCCGCCCCAACAACAACCACCACCACCACCGCCGCCACAACAACAACCACCACCACCGCCACAACAACAACCACCACCACCGCCGCCCCAACAACAACAACCACCACCACCGCCCCAACAACAACAACAACAACAACCACCACCGCCGCCCCAACAACAACCACCAGCACCACGACGACGACGGCCGCCCCAACAACAACAACAACCACCACCGCCGCTCCAACAACAACCACCAGCACCACGACGACGACGGCCGCCCCAACAACAACAACAACCACCACCGCCGCTCCAACAACAACCACCACCGCCGCTCCAACAACAACAACAACCACCAGCACCACGACGACGACGGCCGCCCCAACAACAACAACCACCACCGCCGCTCCAACAACAACCACCAGCACCACCAGGTCCACGACGACGACGGCCGCCCCAACAACAACAACCACCACCGCCGCTCCAACAACAACAACCACCACCACAACAACAACAACCACCACCGCCGCTCCAACAACAACCACCAGCACCACCAGGTCCACGACGACGACGGCCGCCCGACGACCACCACCGCCGCTCCAACAACAACAACCACCACCGCCGCTCCAACAACAACCACCAGCACCACCAGGTCCACGACGACGACGGCCGCCCCGACGACCACCACCGCCCCGACGACCACCAGCACCACCAGGTCCACGACGACGACGGCCGCCCCAACGACCACCACCGCTCCAACAACAACCACCAGCACCACGACGACGACGGCTGCCCCAACAACAACCACCACCGCCGCTCCTCCAACAACAACCACCAGCACCACGACGACGACGGCCGCCCCGACGACCACCACCGCCGCTCCAACAACCACCAGCACCACCAGGTCCACGACGACGACGGCCGCCCCGACGACCACCAGCACCACAAGGTCCACGACGACGGCCGCCCCGACGACCACCAGCGCCCGACGACCACCAGCACCACAAGGTCCACGACGACGGCACGGCCGCCCGACCACCACCACCACCACCGCCCGACGACAACCACCACCAGCACCACCAGGTCCACCACCACCACGACGGCCGCCCCAACAACAACCACCACCACCGCCTCCAACAACAACCACCAGCACCACGACGACGACGGCCGCCCCGACGACCACCACCACCGCTCCAACAACCACCAGCACCACCAGGTCCACGACGACGACGGCCGCCCCGACGACCACCACCGCCCCGACGACCACCAGCACCACAAGGTCCACGACGACGACGGCCGCCCCGACGACCACCACCGCCCGACGACCACCACCGCCCGACGACCACCACCGCCCGACGACCACCAGCACCACCAGGTCCACGACGACCACGGCCGCCCGACGACCACCACCACCGCCCGACCACCAGCACCACAAGGTCCACGACGACCACCACGGCCGCCCGACGACCACCACCGCCCGGACGACCACCAGCACCACCAGGTCCACGACGACCACGGCCGCCCGACGACCACCACGGCCGCCCCACGACCACCAGCACCACCAGGTCCACGACGACGACGGCCGCCCGACGACCACCACCACCACCGCCCGACCACCACCACCAGCACCACAAGGTCCACCACGACGGCCGCCCGACGACCACCACCGCCCGACGACCACCAGCACCACCAGCGCCCGACGACAACCACCACGACGGCGGCGGCCGCCCGGCGACCACCACCGCACCACCACCACAACAACCACCACCACGGCGGCCGCCCCAACAACAACCACCAGCACCACCAGGTCCACGACGGCGGCGGCCGCCCGGCGACCACCACCGCCCGGCGACCACCAGCACCACCAGGTCCACGGCGGCGGCGCCCGGCGACCACCACCGCCCCAACAACAACCACCAGCACCACGACGGCCACGGCCGCCCGACCAGCACCACCACCGCCCCAACAACAACACCACCAGCACCACGACGACGGCCGCCCGACCACCACCGCCGCCTCCAACAACCACCAGCACCACCAGGTCCACGGCGGCGACCACCACGGCCGCCCGACCAGCACCACGACCACCAGCACCACAGGTCCACGACGACACGGCCGCCCGGCGACCACCAGCGCCCGGCGACCACCAGCACCACAAGGTCCACGACGACGACGGCCGCCCGGCGGCGACCACCACCGCCCGGCGACCACCAGCACCACCAGGTCCACGGCAGCGGCGGCCGCCCCAACAACCACCACCACCGCCCGGCGACCACCAGCACCACGACGACCACGGCCGCCCCCACCACCACCACCACCACCAGGTCCACGGCGACCACCAGCACCACCAGGTCCACGACGGCGGCGGCCGCCCGGCGACCACCACCGCCCGGCGACCACCAGCACCACAAGGTCCACGGCGGCGGCGGCGCCCGGCGACCACCACCGCCCGGCGACCACCACCGCCCGACGACCACCACCGCCCGGCGACCACCAGCACCACCAGGTCCACGACGACGGCACGGCCGCCCGGCGACCACCAGCACCACCAGGTCCACGGCGGCGACCACCAGCACCACGAGGTCCACGGCGACCACCAGCACCACGAGGTCCACCACCACCGCCCGGCGACCACCAGCACCACCAGGTCCACGGCGGCGGCGGCGGCGGCCGCCCGGCGACCACCAGCACCACGGCCGCCCGACCACCACCACCACGGCCGCCCGACGCACCACCAGCACCACGAGGTCCACCAGCACCACGACCACCACCGCCCGGCGACCACCAGCACCACAAGGTCCACGACGGCCGCCCGGCGACCACCACCGCCCGGCGACCACCAGCACCACCAGGTCCACGGCGGCACGGCCGCCCGGCGACCACCAGCACCACCAGGTCCACGGCGGCGGCGGCCGCCCGGCGACCACCAGCACCACGAGGTCCACGGCGGCGGCGGCCGCCCGGCGACCACCAGCACCACGAGGTCCACGGCGGCACGGCCGCCCGACGACCACCAGCACCACGAGGTCCACGACGGCGGCGGCCGCCCGGCGACCACCAGCACCACGAGGTCCACGGCGACCACGGCCGCCCGGCGACCACCAGCACCACGAGGTCCACGGCGACCACGGCCGCCCGGCGACCACCAGCACCACGAGGTCCACGACGACCACCACGGCCGCCCGGCGACCACCAGCACCACGAGGTCCACGACGGCACGGCCGCCCGGCGACCACCAGCACCACGAGGTCCACGACGACCACCACGGCCGCCCGGCGACCACCAGCACCACGACCACCAGGTCCACGACGACGCGGCCGCCCGGCGACCACCAGCACCACCACGAGGTCCACGACGACGACGGCCGCCCGGCGACCACCACCAGCACCACAAGGTCCACGACGGCACGGCCGCCCGACCACCACCACGGCCGCCCGACGACCACCAGCACCACAAGGTCCACGACGACGACGGCCGCCCCGACGACCACCACCGCCCCGACGACCACCAGCACCACCAGGTCCACGACGACGACGGCCGCCCCAACAACAACCACCACCGCCGCTCCAACAACAACCACCAGCACCACAGGTCCACGACGACGGCCGCCCGACGACCACCACCACGGCCGCCCCAACAACCACCAGCACCACCAGGTCCACGACGACGACGGCCGCCCCGACGACCACCACCGCCCGACGACCACCACCACCAGGTCCACGACGACGGCCGCCCGGACGACCACCACGGCCGCCCGGACGACCACCACCGCCCCGGCGACCACCACCGCCCCGGCGACCACCAGCACCACCAGGTCCACGACGACGGCCGCCCGGACGACCACCACGGCCGCCCCGACGACCACCACCAGCACCACAAGGTCCACGACGACGACGGCCGCCCCGACGACCACCACCGCCCCGACGACCACCAGCACCACCAGGTCCACGACGACGACGGCCGCCCCGACGACCACCACCGCCCCGACGACCACCAGCACCACCAGGTCCACGACGACGACGGCCGCCCGACGACCACCACGGCCGCCCGACCACCACCAGCACCACCAGCACCACCAGGTCCACGACCACGGCCGCCCGACGACCACCACGGCCGCCCGACCACCACCAGCACCACCAGGTCCACGACGACACGGCCGCCCGACGACCACCAGCACCACCAGGTCCACGACCACCACCAGGTCCACGGCGACGGCCGCCCGACCACCACCAGCACCACGAGGTCCACGACGACGACGGCCGCCCCGACGCCGACCACCAGCACCACGAGGTCCACGACGACGACGGCCGCCCGACGCCCACCAGCACCACCACCAGGTCCACGACGGCCGCCCGGCGACCACCAGCACCACGAGGTCCACGACGGCCGCCCCGACGACCACCAGCACCACGAGGTCCACGACGACGACGGCCGCCCCGACGACCACCAGCACCACGAGGTCCACGACGACTACGGCCGCCCCGACGACCACCAGCACCACGAGGTCCACGACGACGACGGCCGCCCCGACGACCACCAGCACCACGAGGTCCACGACGACGACGGCCGCCCCGACGACCACCAGCACCACGAGGTCCACGACGACTACGGCCGCCCCGACGACCACCAGCACCACGAGGTCCACGGCGGCCGCCCGGCGACCACCAGCACCACGAGGTCCACGACGACCACGGCCGCCCGACGACCACCAGCACCACGAGGTCCACGGCGACTCACGGCCGCCCGACGTCCACCAGCACCACCAGCACCACGAGGTCCACGACGACCACGGCCGCCCGACCACCACCAGCACCACGAGGTCCACGACCACCACCAGGTCCACGGCGGCCGCCCGACGACCACCAGCACCACGAGGTCCACGACGACGACGGCCGCCCCGACGTCCACCAGCACCACGAGGTCCACGACGACGACGGCCGCCCCGACGTCCACCAGCACCACGAGGTCCACGACGACGACGGCCGCCCCGACGTCCACCAGCACCACGAGGTCCACGACGACGACTGCCGCCCCGACGACAACCAGGTCCACGACGACGACGGCCGCCCCGACGACAACCCCCTGCGCCCCGACGACAACCAGCACCACCATGGCCAATGACTAACAGCACCCCTAGAATAGTGATGCCTACATCCCTCCATTCACTTCTTCACTGTCTTGTTTGTAATAAACCAAAGCTTTGTTATATCAGGTGAAGTCTGATTTTGTTTTTTCCGTAACTGAAGGGTTTGACCTCAAGGCTTTTTACCGTTTTGAGGTCAAAGCTGCGTTAACTGCCACTGGGGGCAGTAAAACAAACTGCTGTTAAACTAACATGTTAGCAAATGGCTGACTTCCACATCCAGCTGACACAGAGCAACACCATCTCATTGCAGTCGATGGTGTCCACTCAATGATTATGGCTTAATTTGTTATCTGGTGATTTGTGCTGCTATCAATCAAATCTAGTTTTAAATCGAACAAAGTAACTCTGGCAAGATTACGACTCAGACATAATGTTACAGTGGAAAATACATTATTTTTCCCCGCGGTACATTATCCCTGCACTTCAGACATCAAGTGGGAAACGTGAACCTTGACAAAACATGACGCTGTATGCAATCAGGCATTTTACTGTTTATTCTGTTTGATATTTTGGGAGTAAAATACTCAGCGGCTCTCGGCTCATCACTAGAAACAAAAGTCAAACTTTTAAATCGTACTCTTGAGCGCATGTTTTCTGCTGCAAAGGTGTTTGCACTGCCATTACAGTTTACTATCACGCACACATTTAAGAGCACCAACAAACAACTGGCATGTTTGACGCGTGAGCCGCTGCTGGGTGATGGACGTCCCTGCAGCTCAGCTATCTTCATTTGAACAGAGTGCAACAAGTGAGGTGTGATGTTTGTTTAGCCGCTCTGTGAATCCCCTTTGACTTCAGTTTCAGTTAATGTCTTGGTTTTTGATGAATTTCTGTCTGCTGGTAGAAGCAGCAGCTGATATTGAGCGTAAGGGGGCTCTTTTATTTTGAACATGCTTCATGGTCTGAGACCACCACTTTGGGAATCATGGTGTAGTCTGGTTTAATTACTGCTACTTTGGCAATTCATGATGTTTTTTTCTAACTTTTCTTTCAGGTCTTGAGCTGAAAAAGTTTGGGAACCCCTGACCTAGTGTCAGGCGCTGCAGCAGCCCAGTCGCCTGGAAAAATGCATCAATTGTACGTTTCTGCAAACCAGATACGTACAATCTGTACGTTTGAATAAATCACAGACGTATCATATCAACATTTCTATAATATGTATCAGTTGTAGTTAAGATGACGTCTTCAGGAGCTGATTTCCTAGATGGCTGGAAGTTTCAAAAGCACCAGAGACCACTGTTCAAGACCACAATAACACCGAGCGGTTTCAGCGAGGCATCGGACACGCTGCATTAAATGGTTTGTATGAAGTATGTTGTGTTGTAGGCTGCTACATGTGTTTATACTGTGAGGGTGCCGGGACTCAGTGAGGCTCGTCAGGGTTGGAAGCGAGGTGCAAAGCTTTGAGACCGGTATGTGAAGAGCAAGCAACAGACCCGTCTGTAGCTGGGCCAACATTGTGTTGAAGTTTATAACGGCGTTTTTTTCAGGGCAGCGACGCCGGAAATGGGACAGTGGCGTGAAGGACAAGGATCCGTCAGTTCCACACTTCCAATTCACTGTCGCTGTAGAAAGCCCCGCAGTGCATTCTGGGAGCGTCACGTTGGCCACTCCTCGTTTGCTGCTGCTGTTTTTCGATTGTAAGTTTGTTTCAATACAATATTTTCAAGTCCAGTCTTAAAAGTTGTTATGCAGCACTCCCTCCTGTTACAAATTGTCAAGATAAAGCCAGCGTTTAAAAAAAAAAAAAAAGGCCATTTAGATTCGATTCAACTTTATTGTCGTTACACATGTACAGGTACAACAAAATGCAGTTTAGGTCGAACCAGACCTAAACCAGGACATAATATACACCTGGCATTACTATAAACAGAAGCAACGCTCTGTGCACTGAGTGAAGGAGACGGGTCATCATCTGACAGCGACCCAGAGCCTTTGTGAAAAGTGAGGCAAAACTATTCTACTAATATGATCAAATGTAGCCTAGAAACGTTCATGAAACGGACTGAGTCTGAAGTAGTCTTTCCCTCTGACGCAGGTGTGTTTTGCGGTGCCTTCAGGTGTGCGGCTCCCTCGTGTTTTTTGACCGCAGCGTCGGCCTATTGTTTAGCAGAAGTGGTCTTTATAGATTTTTTTTCGTTGGGTAAAAATCTACTTTGAGTATTGTAAATGTATTGATAGTTGTAGATGTTTTTATATTTGTTCATTTTGATTGTTTTAATGCGTTCATTTCATATAAACTGCTGGAATATACAGGGTCTCCACTGCTTAACGGAGTGGAAACCCTGTCAAAGATGTTGATGTAACTGCAGTTCGATCCCGGCTTCCCCCACTCCACCTGTCGAAGTGTCCTTGGGCTGGACACTGAACCCCAAGCAGAGTCTCTACATGCAGGACTCTGCAGATACATTTCACACAGAAAAACACCAGCAGATGCATGTGGAGCAGAATCAGGCAGAGACCCGCTGATAATTAACATTCAACAGAGAGCGCTCACATGTTTTAATCACCTTAAATCCCCCGAGACCACCTCCATCCCAAAGCCCTCCAGACCCAGGAGCTGAGCCCAGAACAGAGTCCCCTATGTCAGCTGGTGCTGAGACTCACTGCCCCCCCTCAGACACTCTGACCAGTCTCACAGCAGCTCTGCTTTCCAAACACCAATCAGAGGAAACCAAATGATAACACAATGTAAAGAAACCTGAATCTGGATCACTGGACAGAAACTAAAAGCCAAAGCAGATCAGAAAGTTATCTGGACCTGAAGAGATGACGGACTGGGACAGAGACAGACCCTGACCAAGTGCAGGCTCAGTGTCCACAGACTGGACATCCAGACAGGAAGACACAGACAGATCATGTGGTCGCTGTTGGACAGGTGAGGCGAGACAGGTGAGGTGAGACAGGTGAGACAGGTGAGGTGAGACAGAGATCTTCCTCCTACAGAGTTCAACATTCAGTGAAATAAGGAACGTTTCCTTTAACAAGTTCAACTCTGAGGAGACGGAGACAGGATCCTGCTGATCAATACGTATCAACACAACCTGAGGGACAGTGGATGAGCTACACGCACACAAATAAAAAGTTGCAGTGTTTATGTAGTTTTCATTTACTTGTATTTGTATTTTAACTGCAAGCCAATATTTATTATTATTATTACTATATTATCTTAAGTATCTGTATATATTATAATAGCAAATTTTTTTAGTTTATGTTTTTAACAGATTCATTGTGATCTCAGGATTCATATGATACCACTGGTGAGCTTAAAAACTGCCTTCAAAAGACAGTAATGTGCCAGATGATCCACCATCATTTTCAGAGGGTTAAAAGTAAACCAAGAACTGAGGAGGACAATAATTCCAGTTTTAGGATCATGGTGATCAACGAGCCTGGAGCTCACTGTAGGCAAACATCATCAGCAGGCGTCCACAGTGTAATTACTCTTGCTGCCACAAGGGGGAGATAAAAGTTCTGCACTGCAGCTTTAAGCATGATACTCCAAGCAAACCTAATTTAACCACAGCAAAAGTATCAGACAGTAATTGACAGTATGTTGAGAAAAGAGGGTTGAAATGTGGTGAGATTTCAAACTGTGCAGCCTTAAGCACATATCACAGATTGTTATTACTTGCTCTGCACTGTAAAATCCAGAATAGAGTTTAAAATCCTTCTCCTCACCCACAAAGCTCTTAATACGTATCAACACAACCTGAGGGACAGTGGATGAGCTACACGCACACAAATAAAAAGTTGCAGTGTTTATGTAGTTTTCATTTACTTGTATTTGTATTTTAACTGCAAGCCAATATTTATTATTATTATTACTATATTATCTTAAGTATCTGTATATATTATAATAGCAAATTTTTTTAGTTTATGTTTTTAACAGATTCATTGTGATCTCAGGATTCATATGATACCACTGGTGAGCTTAAAAACTGCCTTCAAAAGACAGTAATGTGCCAGATGATCCACCATCATTTTCAGAGGGTTAAAAGTAAACCAAGAACTGAGGAGGACAATAATTCCAGTTTTAGGATCATGGTGATCAACGAGCCTGGAGCTCACTGTAGGCAAACATCATCAGCAGGCGTCCACAGTGTAATTACTCTTGCTGCCACAAGGGGGAGATAAAAGTTCTGCACTGCAGCTTTAAGCATGATACTCCAAGCAAACCTAATTTAACCACAGCAAAAGTATCAGACAGTAATTGACAGTATGTTGAGAAAAGAGGGTTGAAATGTGGTGAGATTTCAAACTGTGCAGCCTTAAGCACATATCACAGATTGTTATTACTTGCTCTGCACTGTAAAATCCAGAATAGAGTTTAAAATCCTTCTCCTCACCCACAAAGCTCTTAATACGTATCAACACAACCTGAGGGACAGTGGATGAGCTACACGCACACAAATAAATAGTTGCAGTGTTTATGTAGTTTTCATTTACTTGTATTTGTATTTTAACTGCAAGCCAATATTTATTATTATTATTACTATATTATCTTAAGTATCTGTATATATTATAATAGCAAATTTTTTTAGTTTATGTTTTTAACAGATTCATTGTGATCTCAGGATTCATATGATACCACTGGTGAGCTTAAAAACTGCCTTCAAAAGACAGTAATGTGCCAGATGATCCACCATCATTTTCAGAGGGTTAAAAGTAAACCAAGAACTGAGGAGGACAATAATTCCAGTTTTAGGATCATGGTGATCAACGAGCCTGGAGCTCACTGTAGGCAAACATCATCAGCAGGCGTCCACAGTGTAATTACTCTTGCTGCCACAAGGGGGAGATAAAAGTTCTGCACTGCAGCTTTAAGCATGATACTCCAAGCAAACCTAATTTAACCACAGCAAAAGTATCAGACAGTAATTGACAGTATGTTGAGAAAAGAGGGTTGAAATGTGGTGAGATTTCAAACTGTGCAGCCTTAAGCACATATCACAGATTGTTATTACTTGCTCTGCACTGTAAAATCCAGAATAGAGTTTAAAATCCTTCTCCTCACCCACAAAGCTCTTAATGGTCAGGCACCATCGTATCTTAAAGAGCTCATAGTACCTTATTACTATACACACATGACTTGCCTGCTCGGACACAAATTGTCCACTCTCCTGCCATGAGAGCCCACAGCTGTCAGCTCCTCGTCCCCTCTTCTCCCCAACCACCAGGGAAATAAATAACAGATGTGGACCAGGGAAGACCTGGTCCACTCACTGCTTCCCTGGAGCCACGGTCCCTGTCATCAAGGATAAGCTCCCGGGGCTGCTGCGCTCACTCCCGTCCACTACGAATCCAGTGAGTGTCCATGTGGGGACAAACGATGCAGCTCGTAAGCAGTCTGAGCTGACCAAAAAGGATTTTAAAGACCTTTTTAGCTTTTAAGTACTTGTGGAAAGTCTGTTTTTATCTCTGGTCCTAGTCCCACACTAGCCCGCGGAGCAGGGCGTTTCAGCAGAATCCTCAGCCTCCACACTTGGCTCCAGTCCACCTGCAGTGCTCACAATATCGGTTTTATTGACAGTTTTATTTTGAGATCGCTCTTGCCTCTTCAGAACTGACGGAGTCCACCCAAACAGGCTAACTTGCAGTACGCTGTATAGTCCGCTGCGTTCACGTCTGCTGCCCAACCAAACCTCTGGCGAGGGACTTTTTAAACCTTACTGACTCTTTTGATCGTTTAATTGTTTTATCTAGTGGCCTGCCTTTCTGTGATGTTGAAATATGTGACATACATTTCTCTGATCACTTTCCTGTTATAACTGAGATTTCTCTGCCATGTCAATCTGTCAAACCTCAGCTTCCTGCACACTGTTCTCGCATTATTAATTCTGCTCCTGCTGGACATTTCTCTACTGCCTACCAAAATACTTGTCATGTTCTACCTCTGGACAGGCCTCCCTCTCACCTGACTGCTTACCACTTACTCTGTTTAATTACACCTGCTCCAATATACTTGATTCTATAGCTCCCCTCAAAACTAAGCGCTCCAAACCAAAAACTGAGCCGTGGCTAAATAATGTCACCTGCGCCCGCAGACAGGTTTGTAGAAGAGCCGAGCGCAAACGGAGAAATGAGAATATTTGGCAGTTTTTGCGTGAAATTTGACCATTAATCAATTATAAAATGTCAATAATAATTCATATTTTTTAGTTCATTATGAGTCATAATTTGTTGTTTTTTTGTTGTTACCTGCTGTGATGTCTGTTTCTGTGAAACAAATCATCTGTGTTTTTATATTCACCTGCTCAGGTGTAACGTGCCTGTCAGCTGAATCTATTTATCTGTCGCAGCCTGAGATGTTAAACACAGGAGAACATTTGTGTTTTTGTTCTGATAAACCTAAAATCATTTGACTCAATGAGATTATTTATTGTGATTAATGTGAGTTTAATGCTTTAGACAGTTTCAGTAAATATAGTAGATAATTAGGTGATCAGTGTTTTGATTTTACCAGCAGCAGAGATTTTACTGCACCACCCGAGGACTGCTTCACCACCTGAGGTGCTTCACCACCCGAGGACTGCTTCACCACCCGAAGACTGCTTCACCACCCGAAGACTGCTTCACCACTCGAGGATTGCTTCACCACCCGAGGACTGCTTCACCACCCGAGGTGCTTCACCACCCGAGGACTGCTTCACCACCCGAGGTGCTTCACCACCCGAAGACTGCTTCACCACTCGAGGATTGCTTCACCACTCGAGGATTGCTTCACCACCCGAAGACTGCTTCACCACTCGAGGATTGCTTCACCACCTGAGGTGCTTCACCACCCGAGGTGCTTCACCACCTGAGGTGCTTCACCACCCGAGGTGCTTCACCACCCGAGGTGCTACACCACCTGAGGACTGCTTCACCACCTGAGGTGCTTCACCACCCGAGGTGCTTCACCACCCGAGGACTGCTACACCACCCGAGGACTGCTTCACCACTCGAGGACAGCTGGGTAGGACAGACCATTATATATATTGTGTACTGATACCAAATATTTTTCAATACCTTTTGAGTATAAACACTTTTTATGTGTTAACAGAACTGAAAGCTGTTTTCCACTAATACAACACAAAGGCATATCATCAAATCATCAGTATAAAGAAACAAAATCAACAAAACAAAATAATAAAACAGAAAATATGACAATTCACACAAAACCAGATCATCCCAAAACTTTAGAAAACAAATGGACAAAACAGAACCAAGACATTAAAGACATTTTATTACAATAACAAACCCAACATTTTACAAACAAATCCACAAAACACAAGACATTCAAGAAAACTATTTACTATCACAGTAATTACTCAATGCTATTGATATATTTTGACATATCACTAACTGCAAATAGTAAGTACAAATTGTTCTCCACTTCCCTGTGTGAATTTTAGACACGTGCTGCCTTCACTTGAAACTTGTTTGGTCGTATTTTCAACATGGAACGTAAAGCACACAATATGTTTGGCATTTAAGAAGTTTGTTACGAGAACACCGATGCTGTGCGACTGACAACAAAAGAAACAAAAGGTAAGTTCAGCATCAACATACGTCAGTGTGTGATCTTGGAGATTTCAGAAACTGTCCACTTACAAAGTAATTTATTCCACCTCCATGTTTCGATCAAATGGACTGTTCTCGTGAACACAGTAAACACAGTCGCGCTTGTATGTTTTTTCAGATTGTAGCACTGCAGTGACTGAAAGCCTGAGGTAGTTAGCTACATGTATTATCTGGGTGTTGTTAGCTAGGGGAAATTGGTTATTGAATTGAGATAGTCAGGTGTTTAGCTAGAAGTAAGACAGTACACCAGGAGAAATAATCAGTATCAGGTCTAGATTGTAGCACTGCAGTGACTGTAAGCCTGAGCTAGTTAGCTATGGTTATTTAGATAGATGTAGTTATCCAAATGTCAACTAGGGGAACTTGAACATTGACATGAAGTAGTCAGGTGTTTATCTTAGAAGTAGTAGGATAGTGTAATGGCAAGAACAAACAGACTCTCTGATATAATAACATACAGATATTATTATAATTGTTTGGCGTCAATACTTGATTTGTGTATGATTGTTTGGACTACGAGATGAGAACAGTACACTGATAATGATGACATGGAACTACAAATTATCCTATTGACTGTTATGTCCAGACTTCAGGGACACTCTTCTCCCTGGGTTGAGGAGTCTGACCCTGAAGACTGGATAAATAACTGATGCTCTTTTTCCTCGGTACTCATTCAGAGCAGATTATACTGATGTATGTTTTTGCTGCTGTGAGTCCGTCTGCAGACGCTTGAAGTAAACCTACAGAAAGACAAGTGATTGCCTTGAGTGTTTCTTTATTCCGAAGGAATTGCCACTACAATTTGGCGTTGTCGGCATTTTCACTCGTGTGAGAGGACTTGGGCGCTCGGAGCGGCAGGTTAAGACCGTGCACGGCTAGAGTCTGGGACTCTGTACCTCAACCTCCCCGGCAAGGAAGGGTGGAGATGTGGGGGCCTGCTGCCCTGAGTGTCCGAGGCTCGCTCACCGCTGTGATCCAGTGAACCTAGTGGCTGTGGCAGCACTCTCTTTCTGGTGAGTTTATTCAAGGGGGCCCGGGGTATACCGATTCTCGCTACCGTGAGGGGTGTGCGTGACAGACGTGTCAGCAGGGCAGGTCTGGGACCGCTGTGTGAATCATTGCAGTATTTGGCCAAACTTTTCACTGTCAGACAGGGTATTTCTTACAGACCTGTTCTTTTCTGCAATTCTTTTCTACACAGTCATTTGGTTCCCTCTTGGGTTATTTAAAGATTCGTAGTTTGGAACTCATCTTTAAAAAGAGGAGGAGTGAATGTGTGAAAGGGAAAATAAAAAGACAAAAAAAACAAAAACAAACAAAACATAAAATATTTAAAAAAAAAAAACTGAGTAAATAAAAGGCGTGAATGCCAAGCGAATGATCTGGGAAGGCAATAAAACAGGCCGCTCTAAGAGGCATTAAAGGGTTAATATTATTTTATTTTTGGGTTGGTTCTCAAGGAAGTCTGTAAACTATCTAACTGTCTTTCCCCTAGCAGCCAGCTTCAAGGTCCTTTTTTTCTTTCCTCTTAATTGTGGCAGAAGCACTCCTAAGAATCCAGCCAAAATATTAAAAAGCACAAAGAGGCCATTTAAAACACCAAACAAAGTTATTATAATTGGGGAATCCGGGTTAAAGAATAGATATGGGTTCTAACAATAGCAAAACTTCTGAGAATGAAAGATCAAGTAAGCCAGGACTATTTATCTGGAAGTATAGACAAGGTCTTCTGAGTTTAGTTAGCTAGAGCTTGTTAGCTTGAGCTGCCAGGGATAGTTTGTTAGAGTAGAGTCTTTAACTAGGGTTACTTAGATAAGTGTAGTTAGCTTGGTTCAGTACGTGTAGCAAGCTAGGGAGAACAGGGCTAGTTAGCAAGTGTTAGTAGGGGTATTAAACTAGAAGCAATAGAGTAGTTTACGGTCATAAAAGCTTCCCCCGGGGTAGCTAGCAGGGGGTAGTCAGCTAGGGGAGAAATATGTAGTTGTATGTATGCATGGGGTTATGCAGCAGCAAGGGGCAGTTAGGTCATGGTAACTGAAAGTCTGCTTAGCAAGCATCCAAAGGTGTATATTTTTCTGCTGCACTGTGACTAGTTGTTATAACAATAGAAACTGTGAATCTTTTTTGACAAATGTTTTGCATCAAATTGAATCACTTGAGGCTGTATTTTCGTGGAAGCACAATGACCAGCACTCTGACAGTTTGGTATTTTCCTAACCTTGAAATCAGTTATAGATAGTTATAATATGCAGTGTGAGATATGACCGATACAAGCCGATACTCGCGTATTGGTCAGTTATGGGTAAGTATCAATACTGCCAGTATTAGACGACCAATACTAGTTTTGTTATAGCCTGATACGTGATAGCAAACTTTCCAATGTTGTGATGTGAACACAGCTTTAGATATCGTTAGCTAGCGCTCATAGATAGGTCACTCATCGAGACGCCCAGTTCTCCACTGGGTCTCCTCACACCACAACTCAATGACGCACAGCGCCACCTGCTGTTGTGGAGGTCGACTTATTTGTGAGAAAATTTTCAGCACAAGAAACATTGGCGGAAAGCTTGTGCCAAAATTCACGTGATATTTTTTGTCTTTGTAGGGTTTTTTGTACTTGTAAGACATGCTGTATTTGTTCTTGAAGCTGTATTAGAAATATGTTTACTTTTTGTTTTAGCAAAACAAAATGCATTAGTTTGTTAATGGTGTTTTGTATTTCTAAACCACACCATGTTTGTTAGTGAATCGAAGGACATTTGTAAAACGTGTTTTGGTTGTTTGAGTTTTGGCAGGAGATTAGCTCCATACAGTTGGGCCTTTTCAAAAAATTCTTTGACACATACGTTGTTCCAATTAGTTCAATCGCAACCCACATAGCGTACCTGTAGGACTGAGTCAGCAAACAGCTTATTGACAATTATCCACTATGGTGTCAAATCCAAAATGCTCCCTCACATTTATTTATAATTTTGTCATCCTGATTATCCACACTGTAATTTTACTATGTCGGTCTGTTCTGTACACACGGCATCTATTTCCTGTCTGTCCATCCTGGGAGAGGGATCCCTCCTGTGTTGCTCTTCAGAATCAGAAATGCGTTATTGATCCCTGAGGGGAAACTCTTTGTTACAGCTGCTCACTGTCACGTCACACAGGAGGAGTACTAATAGAATAGAAATAGATAGAAACAATAATAAAGTCTGCAAGCAAATTGAAATATGATACACTATGACACACCTAATCAAAATAAGTACAAGTGGGTATGAAGTATAAAGCTAAGTAAGTGTACAGTACAATGTAATAATATAAGTAATAGTGCAATGATGTGTGCTGTCGAGTTGAGTGTGGCAGATTTAACCAGCTTAAGTAAGACGACGAGACGGATCACTTTCTGTCCAGACAGAGGCTCAGGTACAGTTTGCTCTGGTTTAGCACCTCAGCTGGCCAGCGGTCAGACCTCTGGTGTTACAGAAAACGACTCGGTTCCTCCTCACTTCCTCCAGGAACCTCTTGCCACTTGTTTGCATGAAATGATGATAATGAAATCATGAAATGTTTGACGAATCACCATCCTGTTGCACATAAAGTAATCTGTCCTATCCGTTTCCGAACCACAGGCAGCTTCAAATCAAACCTTGAGTTCAACAAAGCGTTAGATGAACTTCCTATCCTCTGAACTTGTCTTCTCAGGCAACCTACACGTCTTCAGTGTATATCAGTCAGTCAGGGAGCACACTCACATTTTCTTCTGAACATTTTCTGTCATACTTTTTGCAGCTGAGGTAGATATTTACTAAATTATATTTACTTTGCTGTTGGCACCCCCACAGTCGGGGGCGCCAACAGCAAAGGGTCACAACAACAGGGTCACGGGTCGGGATCTGAATAACGCCCGGGCACAAGAGGTGTCCGTTATCAGGAATTAATGGATGAACCGTCCGACGTGCAACATCATCCGAGCGTGTGTGTGTGTGTGTGTGGAGACTGGCCGTACGTATGTTTGGTGAAAACAAGTCAATTTAGATTTTTTGGGGCTAATAATTTCCTTTGGCACTGATATTACTTTGCTTATTGAAGCTATCAGCAGAGTTTCAGGAGCAGGACCACGCCTCAATCGTGCCGCTTCGGACATTCCTATAAATACCGTAACATCACTACGTAACAGGCAGCCAGTGTAAGTTGGCTAACACAGGAGTCATGTGTTCGTATCTCTCTGTGCCTGTTAAAATTCAGCAGCGTTCTGTTGGAGTCGGTGAAGAGAGCTCTGGCATAAAGTGCTTTACAGTAGTCCAGATGGGAAAGATAAATGCATGGATAGCTTTCTGTAAGTCATTAGGGGACAAGAATGATCTGTTTTTGGACATTTTCCTGAGCTGAAAGAAGCACGACTGGACAACACTCTTAACATGAGCCTCAAAACGGAGATCTGCATCTAAATAAATCCGAGATTTCCAGCAGCCTGTTTAATATTCAGTCAGTGAACCAAGCTCATGAGCCGCAGTGGTGTTGGATTCGATGAAATGAGACCTGCTTGTCTCTCGGTGCCGCCCCAAAATATGGACAAATGCAGTTTGACCGTTCAGTGACCAGAGAGGGGCCTCTGCCTCGGGAAATATCCCCAAAATGAGTCCACTTGTTTCTCCAGAGCTTTCAGCCACATCTTGTGGCTTTCAGCACGTGGAGTTTTCTCAGTTGTCATGGAGGTGGTTTAGTTGTTATCACGTGACCTAAGTATGGGATTTCCATCATGTGACAACAGGTGGTCTTATATGAGGGTGGTGAAGGTGGTAACCCCTGGCTCTAAGTGGAGGTGAGAGTTCAAACTGAGTTACCGGTCTGTGTGAGCGGTGTGTGCGTCCGGACGAAGATCAGGACACAGGTAAAACAGGAACTGGACAGAAGCGTGATTTCGGGATGTAATGCTCATTGCAGAGCAGAAACTATTGGAAAGAGAGACAACTGTGTTTATCTTGGATCCTTACCACTAGTGCCATGGATGCATTATATCAACACTGTCTCTCTCCGTGGCCCTACTAAATGTGTTTTGTTAATGGAAATGAGTTGCACATGATGGTAACTGATGTGAGACGTTGACTTTCAGGAGGGCACATGCAACATTTAGTGACTTGAAGTAAGATTTTTCCACATGTTTCATAATTAAAGTATGAGAGAGAGAGAGAAGGCGAAGTGGCTAAGTGACGATCATAAACACGAGGACAACAAGGCGTCTGTTAGATCCAATTTATTTTATCCAACACAAACGCTTTGGTTCGTCTCACAGCTGAACGTCCCTCAGTGCGCTGACTGGTAGTGACACAACACACAGAGCCCCATTCATTACATTAACAACAGACTAACGGTGGCAGTAAGAGTTACAGACTCCTGTTCAACCACGACCACGGAAACGCTGATTGGCAGGTGTAAAATGAACCGTTTAACCAAGGTCCCAGATTTCTGAGGTTTTATAGAAAAGAACTGACTTGACAGAAGAAAATCACTCCGGTAATACACGTCCATCACTTTCGTATATTATCATGTAATATTGCTTACTTGTGTTACCAAACTAGTAATTATCCTTCATTTCATTCCCTCAGTGTTTTTATTGGCCCAAAATGAGAAATCAACAACACACAAAACAGGACAGAGGAAAACCACAATCTGGAGTAAAGTAGACCTGCCGGCTGAGCTGGATTTAGCCCATCAGTGAAGTCGTGTCTGGCTCACAGTCAGTGTCCGTCACGTCCATGATGTTTAGAGTTGGACACTCCGCAGTGCCCCCAGCAATACGCTGAAATATGTTGCGGATTTTATCATTTGAAAGGCACAGTGCCCCCCCACGCCTCTCGTACTGGGCTGGCGCCCTGTTTACATCAGCAATACAGGTCCAATGTTTATTTTGATCTTTAGCTACACACCACTTTGAATGATCGTTTTTAGGCTCCCAGTCACCCAGATCCGTTTTTATAGTTTTAACATTGAACACTTTATGAACACCGGTTACACAATAGGAAGGTTTACGGCCATGCTGGCAGCCCCAGGTCTGGACATTCAGATCACTGCCGACCGCTTCTGCAATAGTGACGTAAAGATCTCCAACTGCAAGAACAAGAACAAGAAACTAGCAGTCATGTCTCAGACTTTAAACCCTGTGCAGCTGCTCGGCTGACACGCCTTCATCCACACATGACCCCACACCACTGCAGGGTGACGGGACTGCTGTCACTGACTGCTGCTGGCCTCAGATAGGTAGCTTCACTTTGGATCGACTTGCTGTGTTCTGAGCCTCAGTTATCTCTTCTAAAAACAAATGAATGCTAATATTTGATGTTAAACATGTAACCACTGTGTATTACCATGATTCAAACATTAAAGCATGGTAGTATGTTTAATGTTCAGGCAAGGTGATTTAAACAAACGAGCAGACATCTCACCTTTTGGCTGAGCTGACTGTTGTTTAGCAATGCTATAAAAGGCAGTGCCTCCACTTGGAGTTAGCTGCTGCCAGTTATTGGGCGGAGGACTTTTGACCCAGTTAACAGCATCCCTAAGTTCTTGATGAAAGTTCCCTGGAATGTCATGTTCAAATGGGAACGCTCCGATGTACTGCAGATGTTTACCTGGAAACAGTACAATGTGACACATTTACGGTATCGTTCAATTCAACCACTGAGGCGTAAATCTTCATGTTTACAGTGTTTTTTAGACGAGCTCATTACCTATATATCTGAACTGGTCGTAGGGGAACGTTACACAGATAAAGGTCTGAGCATTTCTTCCTCCGCTGTCAGGCCAGAACTGATTCTGGTCTCTTCTGAACGGGAACTGCGGTGTGCTGTGTAAGAGCCAGACTCCTGTGCCGGTCCTGTCCACCATCAGAACCCCTGGGGAACACCAACAGTTAGACAGCAGGTCATAAAGTGGTCAAATGGCTGCATTTATATAGTGCTCATTCACCCATTTACACTCACACAGTGATGGTAGTGAGCTACCGCGGTCTGTGGACGACTGGCTCAGCTGAAGCAGCTACACCCAGCTACTAGAGTGAGCTCAGTAATCGTGAGCGCTCAACACATCAGATCAAAACGTGTCTGGCTGGTGATTATCAAACTAACTTTTCTCCTGAGCGGCAGCACTGCAGCCCCTCCTGGGGCGAGTCGCGTCCCCACACGACTGCGACTGATCGAGCAGTTTGCCTCCACTTTTCCCAACTTTTAAAAACTCTAAAGGCTTCTTTTTTTCCAACGTTGTGATGCGTTACAATCAGAGAGGAGTGAGCTTACGATGTGATCAGTCAGTCAGATCCTGACGCTTCTGGTCTTGCAGTTACTGAATGACAGCGGAAACAGTCTTCTTACTTATATATAATACGTGGCCTTTGCTGTGTGAAACTGATGTTATGTTTCATAAAAGTCTAAAGTCTTCTGACATAAGCGAGGGCTCTTTATTTTAGGGAAGACGTGGACCTGTGCTTTAATATGCTGCCATTTTTGTCCTCATCAAAAGTATAGAGATTTGTCCCACTTGTATGACTTGTTTGACGAGTTGCACACATCCCTGAAGGATTAGCGTGCACAGTCCATGCGTCTTTATGGTCGTAAACCTGCCACATCAAATTTGTTTTAATTTTCCGTGAGCCTCAAACGTCTGTCCAACAGAGATCTTCGCTCAGATCTCATTCAAATTATTCAAGACAGACTCTTTCTCTAATCTCTTCTCGTTGTCTTTGCCCTCACCGGTCCTGAGGAGGCTGAACCTTCTCTGGTTTGTTTTCTGTTTGTTTAATGTGTACACGCATAAGACGGTGTCGTCCCTCATTCGTCCAGGAGTGGTCTATCGTAGAAAAGGTTTCCTTCCTGAGGGCGGGGCTTATGTAACACAGAGTAGCTTAAATTTCGGAGTTCCCGTCCCATTTTTTCACAATTGAGAATGACTTCCGGATGGGAGCCGAAACGTCTTTATTCTGAAAACAGCGTCCAGACGACTACGACTGAAACCTTTTCTACGTGTACACGCATGTCTTTTCTTCCTTGTGTCCCTGCATGTTGGGACCACGGGCTCTCCACCACTGAATTCATTCATTTGTGGGACTTTAACTGAACTTTTGTCAGCATTCCACAATCCCGAGGGCCATTGAACGCAGCATTCCAGCTACCAATGGTCAGTCTGTCTCTTTTCTCCTCCGCCCGAACCTCGGGGGGGTCGGCGTTACGCAGACCCACCAACGAAGGACAGAGGATTACAGCCGCAACACGAGATTTCTGGTTAGCTCGCCGCTAACCGAACTCTTCCGCAGCTGTTGTCTCCCTCTCCGTGTGATCTGCCCGGAGCAGACACACAGCACAGCTGAACTCTCTCTGGCATCGGCGAGATCCGCCATTTTGGATCCAAGCAGCCATTTTGGATCTCACACACACACCCTTTTGATTTGTAGTTTGTTGCGTGTTTTTGCTTTGTTCATGTTTTTAAATAACTGCTTGTGAATAATTACGCTGGCTTCTTTAATGTCGCACAAGAGTGAGTCATTTGCCAACCTCTTCTCTGTTGAACAAATCCTTCAACCTGCTCGCTGTCGGGGGTAATTCTGGTTACAGTTAATTATTTAAATATTAATCAGAGTTCCAAATTGATGGTTTAGTGTATTTTATGAGACTCAGTCAATTGATTAGGAATCATTTCTCTTCTTTAAGAAGAGCGGTGCCCCCGAGGCCTTTTTCATTCAAGTTATTTATGATTATCTAAAATAATTCTGATATAATTAATTGATCGCACCTACACAAGTTGGTGCCCCTTAACTATTGCAAATCACAACGTGTGTGTGTGTGTGTGTGTGTGTGTAAACGATTTTTCCACACCACTCACTCTGACAAGACTTGTTTTCCACTGTTTCCTCTAAATGATGGAGCACGCGTTCTCTCTCTTTACCTTTACTGTGGCCAAATTCGCTCAAACACTGCATCCTGGAGGTTGATCGCTGTAGCTGACGAATCCGAAGTTTGGCAGCTACAAATGGTGCAGAAGGAAGAGGAGGAAAAAGATTCAGTAGCACTTTTATAAACATACAGAATCCCTCGATTCTCCCACATTCAGCAGGTGTAAATTACTTACAGTGTAAAACCACAACATGACTTCATATCCTACATAAACAGTACGTACAAACTGTCGTTCTAATAAGCTACGTGTTTTATTTAAATTACAGGGAACATTGCAGTGTCTGTATTTCAGTACTTTCTGTGTCTTTGGTGGAGGCGATGTTGACTTGACAGAATACAGCAGAGAGGCAGGAAATGTGGGGAGAGCGAGGGGTGACGTGAGTCTGGGGTTGCTTAGTGTGCGTCCCACACCAGTAGGCCCCTATCAGACTGCCGGTATCCTGAATAAACAGATAAATTACTGCCTAGTTCATTTATCTTTTACCTTTAACTCAGGAGCTACCAGTCCAGCAGTTAGCGACATATCCTGAACATATTACATGCCTTGAATTCAATTTGTTTACCATGTTTACCTGCATTGTCCACGTCAGATAGATAGATATCGCAAAATAAATATGAATCATAAATGAAGTGAAAAATGTTTGGAGGTGATGCTCCACCTGTCATCAGTGTAGGCACACCTTTCGCTCAACGCTTCATCTATTTTACAGAATTTTATTCTACCCTCTTTTTTTTATTAATCAGCACATCTAGTGGATGACGGGAGCGTTGGAAACGGGTTCACTCACTGGCTGCGTCACGATGCAGAGCTTTAATGAAGCACACTGACGGATTTTGACAGCTGACGTCTCCATGGAGCAAAAAGGTTCAAAAAACAATTTAAGCGTCTCAGCCTGCACCAATACTGACCTCTCCGTTGGTTATCAGAGGTGTGTGTGTGTGCGTGCAGATTAGGTATTAGGAGCACCAGATCAACGGCTCTCACCATTGATCTGATTGGAGTAAAGAGGGGCTGCAGGGTGTTTGCCAGGACGCCGTTCGGATGCTTGATGCTCTTATAGTTCGGTGTAGACGGTTTCATCGGGGTCACAGTTCCAGCTGAATCAATGTAAAGATACTCCAGGCCGGTTAGAGGTTGCAGTGCGGGCGCCTTGTATAAGATGTACCTGATGATACACAGTCAGAAACAAAGTCAACTGTACAATGTTAGTCAAACACAGCTGTTTACTGCAGTACCCTCAGAAGCTTTACTACAAATCCAAGTGTTGCCTCACCAATCCACAGCGCCGTTGTTGTTGTCTCTGCAGGTCACCGTGCCCTCGGACCCCCAGCACAGCAGACTGACAGTCAGGACGAAGCTCCACATGTCTCCCTGAAACACAGCAGCACGTTATCTTGGTTCACGTTTGCACCTCTCAGACAAACTCTTCACTCCGTAAATGTGCCGACAATTTTACGGCAGCCTGATGTTTGAAAAAGACTTTTCTGGAAAAATTGCAACATCTCAACAAAATGTGGGGATCAAAGTCCAGAAGAGCTTTAGCTGTTCAAAGTGGGTTTGAATTAGCAGCCGATGTGTGTGCTTGTTGTTCATTAAGCAGAGTAAAGAGTTCTTAACTTCAGTGGTCTTCCCTCCAAGTAGTGTTAAATGTATCGATTGATCGATTGTATGCACGCTTTAATCGCCTTGACATTTCAACAACATTGTACTCAGTGTTTAATACAACATTAGGCTATTAGCTGCGGTTAGCTATAGTTCATTTGTGACGCTGCTTGTATGTGAGCTGTGTATTACAACAAGAAGGTGAGACCATTTATCGGTGCACCTGCAGACGTGTGCGAAGCAAGGTCGTCGATGATCATTAATAAATGAGATCATTCATCTGGAAAAGTTTTTCAAGCAGCCTGGGAGAGAACTGAGAACAGCTAACTCGCTGTTAGCTCCCCGAGGCTCTCCGGCAGGAACAGGCCGTCGAGCTTCAGACCTGTCATTGTGCCAGATGCCAAATCTCACTGAGTACTGCGGTCAGTTAGGCCGGTCATGTTTCAACAAACCTACGAACATTTGAAACGTCCAGATCCATTACCTAAACCGATAGGTTGCTTATCTCAGAGGGGCTTTAAACTTGAAAGACAGTTCAATGTAGTCAGCTTCCTGCTTTAAGTCATAATCTTCAGCTGCCTGTATTATAGTGTATTATATTTGTTGCTCAGTGCTTCTCTTCCTGTGTGCACTGACGTAAAGGTGAGCAGCTGTAACAAAAGAGTTTCCCCTCGGGGATCAATAAAGTATTTCTGATTTAACGATTGTAAAATATCGCTTTGTTGTTTATATTAAGAAAATGTAACAAAACTGTGCCAAATTTCAGCAAGTTCTGCCGTCCACTCTGCACTTACTGCAGGTCACAAAGCTCTGAACAACGCTTCTTTTTGCAAACCATCACCACAATCATTTTGCCTGCGAGAACATGCACTGGGCAAATTATCCTTCATCCTCTTAGTGAAAGATAAAACAAGACAGAACATGAACCGAGCTCTGCAGCTGGATCAGGTCAGGACCCAAACACACACCAGGAGGAGAGAAACCACTTACTCTGAGAAGGAATAAAATGTCTTCAGCTTCAGTCTGGAATTAAACTTCGTCGTCTTTAATCAGCTCAGTGTTTCTGAAGCAGTGTGACGTGCAGCACCCCCACATCAAATCAACCAATCAACATTCAGCTATCTGCTGTCCAACAGGTTCTTAAGACAGCTTTTCACATTCCCTTGAACTCGTCTCCATTTATGGTCATATACTGTAGCCGCTTACCGGAACAAAGTTAGATCCTGGTTTTTGCTTAAGTCAACATGAATCTGTACCTCGTCCCTCCCGAATAAACGGAACTAAAGTTAACATTTGTTCTTCAGACGAGGGCAGTTCTTTCTCTTTGTTTACAGACTGCTGACGAATTAAAGCAAAGAAACACTTTAACGTGTCTTATTGAGGTTTTGTTTGACAGCAGGTGTCCTCTGACTCTTCATCTAGCGCCATCATCAGGACAACATTTTAATTGGTCCAGTGTTTCGGTTTATGACCAAATACCTTCCAAACTAATGACATTCCCAACAGCCTCAGCTCTTCTCTGTTTAGTGCTAACTAGTACACAATAGCTTGCTAACATGCTAAGCTAAGATGGGGCACATGGAATACATCTGGCTCAGGAGGTAGAGCGGGTCGACACTGAACCCAGCGCGGCCCGATGGTTGGCCAGCACCCTGCGAGGCACTCGCTGCCATGTTATATAAATGCAGCGATTTACATCGTCATGTTAACATTGTCGTTAGCATGCAAACGTTAGCATACAGCTCAAAGCACCATTGTGCACAAGTACAGCCTCACAGAGCCGAAGTCTGGGGTTGATTAAAGAATCTGAAGAACGATATCTTAAACTTCATACATAGTGCATACATCCGTATTTAAAAATATAGAAACATGTCAACAAATGATCATAATTATAGATAACCTTGTTAGCATGCAGATGGTCGAATGTTACATTTAAAATTGCTAAGTCAAAGCCGTTTCACGTATCCAGGAGGCGTATTTCCGTGAATCACGTCCTTTGGCCTGCACAGTCACCAGATCTCAATTCGAGACATTATAATAGTTTGTATGACTGAAAGGGTTAATAATCTGCATTCTGTGTGGCAATAAAAGGTTTTTAAATGTAACGTGATGAACCCTGAACAAGGTTGTTTCCCTTGTTTTTCCAAAATGAAGGACACAAGATCTGATGTACACTTTATTTATATATTTCAGATCCTCATTTGTTTTACGGTGGTCACAGAAAACACCGGATGTGATTGGCTGGTGTCTGTCTAAACCAGAGCTCAAGGTACATTAAACTGCAGGTAACCATAGCAACAGCGCTGATGCTTCATGCTCCATTCGCAGTTACCTGACTGGTGAAAGTAACCTAACTTAAGTTAACTTGGCTACAAAAACACATTTGAACATGCAGGATTTAAACACGGCCCAGGTTTACTGGTTCTTCACCTCCAACCTGTTAAATATGTTTATATATCAGGACACCTTCGTGTTTATTACTAGATTATATCCCATAACAGAGGCAATTTGAGCTAGTTATTATAATTCTTTATAATATATTTATATTTGTTTTGTTTGTATTAAACCTTCACTTCTGAAATATGTGAGTTTATAATCATTCAATGATCCGAAGCACACAGAAAAAAACAGGACTTAAAACAATGTAGACTGGAAGCTGAGGCTTATTTAGCCCATCAGTAAGTCTCAGCGATCAGTGTCAGAACGATGCTCTGACCCATGTTAATGTTTTGACCTGTGCAACACTTAACGTCTTCCACTCCACGCTCTTTTGGAGCAAAAACGCCTAAAATGACATATGTAAATGAAAATGACTGTCGCTCCTGAACCACACTGACTATGTGCATAAATCTCCCAAAACCTCCTAAAGGTTGTTGTGAAAGTGTCGGAGACACTTGGTGATACAGAAACAGTAAAAACTGAAGATGTTGTCTGCCTAAAATAAAAATGTTTCTTTCAGTCTAAACTGTGTGTTTTTCATGAAAAGGTCCAGGCAGATCTCCAAACAGGAAGTGATTTGGGTGACTGGGAGGCTCCGGACCTGAACTGCTGATGCAGATATCTCACCTTCATTCACTGATGACTTTTGTTTAGCAATGCTATGAAACACATGTCTTCCTCTTGATGTCAGCTGCTGGAAATGATTTGGTGGGGGTCCTTGGCCTCAGCTGATGAATATCATGTTCAAATGGGAAAGCGCCGACGTACAAATAGTATAACACAACACAATTAATACGATATTCAAATCAACCACAAAGACCGTAAACATGAAGATTTAACTGAGAACAGAACCTGCATGTTTGAACTGGTCGCAGGGCACAGCGGCGTGCTGTGTAGGAGCCAGGCTGGTTTTGGTGCTGGTTTTGGTGCTGGTTTTGTCCCCCATCAGAGCTCCTGGGGAACATGAACAGTTAGACAGATGCCTGCTGATGTTTTTTTTAGGCAAAACGTATTTATGAATTGTTTAAAATTCCTAATATTATCCGCTAATCATGTCCTGAATGTGTTTGGAACTAAAATACATTACAATCCAGCCTGAGCTCTGCATTTTCCAAGCCGTTCACACGTCTGACGGAGGCCTCCTCCCGCTGTTGTCACTTAGCTCTGTTGCTCGCTACTCTGCCGTACTGCTGTGACGTCACATTTTGGACGGTGGACTGCGAAAACTAGTGGTTTTAATCGGCATGAGCCGCTCTGCTTATTGATTAAAACATATTGACAGTCCTTCCTTCTCTCAGATCTCATTCATATTCTTCAAGGACAGATGCTGGGGTTTCTCTTACAGCAGAAACACGAGCTGCGACTGAAAGAACAGGAGTTACAGATCCTCCTTTCATCATAGTTAAATAAGAAGCTAAAAGCGATGTGAGAGATTTACATGGGATTTCACTGAACCATGATGAATGTATGTTTGACTGTTGCCTACAGGAGTGTGACATTCGGGCTGACTACACTTTGTCCTCTGTGTTTGCTGAAAACATAAAGGAGGTTCACAGATGTGTTTCTCTAAGTGTGGCATTACATCCTGGATCGCGGTCGCCGAACCGATGAATCCAGACTGTAAATGACGCAGAATGAAGAGAACTTTCAGAAACCTACTTCTCTTAGTCTGAAGGATCATTCAGCAGGTCCAAATAACTGACAATGTTCACAACCATTTATCTTTTTAACTCTGGGGATGCACTCGGCCAGTCCAAAGAGGGGGAGTGCAAAGAGCATCATCAAATACAATGACGCTACATGGTTTCTGTAAAAATGAATAAATAAGGTTTGTTGTAGCCTACATATTTGAAACAGCTTGTGGTTTTGATTCCCACCCAGCTGGAGGATGGTGCTCGCATGTGCAGCACTCCTGACGCTGCTCTCCGAATCCTGTGTCTTGTACTGAAGGTTACTTGTTGTTTGTGCTTACAGCAGAAAACAGAAGGTGACTGTCGGCTTGGATCTGTTAGTCCTGCCTTTTACTTGTGTGCACACTGTTTATTTTCGGTTTAGTTGTTTGTATTTTTGTGTAGGTTAGTTTACTTCTTGCACACTAAAATGTACCTGTAATATTTTTTTTTTTTGCCTTAACCTGAATATAAAGCTTCCTGTGATGTCCTTCAGGACTGAGAACCCCTGCGTGGATGGACCAGATGTTCTCTGGTTGAGCAGATATTGTGGTGTACTTTCTTTCTTGCACCATATTTCAACAATTACTACTTCCATTTCTTGTACTGTACTTAACTGTCTATGTTTTATACCTTCTTTAATAAATATGGCACACCCTCCACCATTTCCATTGTGTCTATCTTTACGTATGCTTGTACAGTATATCCATTTATAATGAACTCCAGATTTGGCTTGAGCCATGTCTCCTGAATGTTTCCTATTTAACTTATCAATGTAACCTTTAAACTCCTGTCCATCAGACTTCTGGCGTTCCACTGATGCTATGTGAAGCTGTCTCTGAGGTCCCTTCTCCCTGACTAAGGTCAGCATGTATCTTTTCCCACGATAAATCATTCATATTTAGGAATTTAGCCACTGCCTTAACTATGAGTTTGATTTTTTCTGTCTTCGTTTTTACTTGCTCTGTGCAGCTGATGACGTAGGCTAAAAACAGCACTAACCTGTCCATTGACATTCCTGTGTTGTCCTTATGTACCTGTGCTGTTCCTGCATTTGTTTTAGGATGACTTTGGTTGACTCCCTCTTCTCTTCTTTCACTGTTACACATCCTCACAGCCTCTGCATATGTTACTTTCCGATCTTACTCTTTGAATCTCCACTGCCTGCTTCCTGACGGTACATCCACCATACGCTGCTGTGTGGTTTCCTCTGCAGTTACAGCACTTAACTTGAGCACTGTTACCACATTCTCCATATGCATGTTCTCCTCCACATCTTCCACATCTTTGTTTTCCTTTACATACATTGGCTGTATGACCATACCGCTGACATTTAAAACATCTTATTGGAGGAGGAACATATTCTCTCACATTAAAGCTCACGTAGCCTACCATCACTTTTCCAGGAAGCACCTCATCATCGAACTGTAGCAGTACTGACTCACTATCCACTTTTCCCCCGTTCCTGAAGGCCTGCAGTCGTCTAATTCCTGTGATTTTTTTCCTCCTTTCATCACTTTCCTTAGTTCTTCCAAGTTTTCTCTGATGGGGATTCCTGTTATCACTCCCCTAGCTCCTCTCACCAACTGTCCTTCTTTCCATTATTTCTTTTTTACACACTGTTTGCAGTTTCATCACTTTATTTCTCTGTTCCACATTTTTGCACTTCACCAACAAATTGCCATCATGCAACACCTTTGCAACACCATATATATTTTTTTAGGAAAAGTGAAGAAGCTCTGTGGATGTATTATTATTTTTGAAATATTTGTCTACATAAAAATGTTATCAATATAATCTTTAACTTCCTTTCCCTTTAATCTCGTCTGTTATGCATGGTTTGTTGTTGTGGGATTTGTTATAACCACCTTTGTTAAAACCAGACCAAATCATGATGAGTGAGACAGGTGGAGGAGGTGGCCTGGGGGTGGGGCTTTGTGTCACATGGTTTCTCAGAAACAGTTCGGTTGAGAGTAAAACAGGTAGAGGAGGGGCCCTCCTTGTTTGATCTAAGAGAAACTTGGTCAAACATCCAAACAAAACAGGTTAGACAGAAGAGAGACTTGAACTTGACAACTTGGGAATGGATTTTCATGCAGAGCAACCTAGATCGTTTAACTGGTGCACAAAGTGTTGGGCAGCCCACCTGGAGGCCACAGAGGTCTGGCATGGGCGAGTGCACCTGACCAGGAGGGAAATTGGGACAGGAACTTGTCTTGAATTAATCTGGTTCATTTTGTGCCTAAAGATCAGGCAGTTTAGGAAAAGCTGAACTTGCTTTCATTTGCACTACAGTACTACTTGTAGTCCTCCTGTGATTTAATTTAGCACTTCCATAAAGTTGAACTTGTGAGACACAGATTTTAAAAAAACCCAAAACAATATGGCTCGGCTCCATCATCACTGGCGCCCCGGAGCATGAAACTATTTCACCTAAGCCTGAAGATCAGTGGCCCAAAGCAATGGCCATTTCTACTCCTTGCCGAGCCCCAGTGGATGCATGGTCACTCGTCGGCCAGGGTGGTGAGAAGGCTCCGGTGAGTTTGAGTCCATGTCAGCCGGAGCACTGGACTGCAGCCTGTAAGGACAGACATGGTGCAAAGCGCCTGCCTCCTCCACCTTCACATCAGGACCTCCCGCTGGCCAACAGGTTTGACATCCTGGATACGCAGGACTTTCCTACACTGGAGGGACGTTCCCATTTTGCAGCGGTCAAGTCTTCCTCCTCCTCTCGCCGCAAGTTACTGAAAGAGGCCGTGATCAGGAGAAGCTCTGGAGGTCTCATTCGTCCAGAGACAGCAGAGAACACCTCTGCTAAGGAGGACGCCGCCCCCTCGCCGCAGCAGTCCCCGGCCACAGCTATCCCAGGGACAGCTGATGGAACTCGGCGGTCCTGGTGATGACAGTCAGCTGGCTGAATTGTGCCCTCCAGATTTTGACTGCTTTAGCCGCCCTAGGGATTGTGGTCATGGTGGGGGCCTTGTTACTGTCTATAGGAAGCATTTAAAGTGTAACCTCATAGCTTGCAATGATTTTTCTTCCTTTGAAGTGCTCATGTTTAAACTTGGTGGCCCCTCCCGTCATATTTGCTACTATTTATCGCCCCTCTAAACCAGCTGGTTCCTTCTTGTTGGAACTCCCTGAATCCCTTGCTGCTGATTTTTTAAATATCACTAACTGTTTTAACTTTCAACAACATGTGTCTGGCCAAACTCATTCCCGTGGCCACACCTTAGACCTAGTCTTTACTTTGGGCCTGAAAACTCCATCTGTGGAAACCAGGGACATGTTTGTATCTGATCACCTATGCATTGTTTTTAACTGTGAATTACAGGTTGCTAGTACTGTCTTATCCCGCTCTAAGTACACACGCGTCCTTAATGAGCATAGTGCCTCAAAATTCTGTACACTGTTCATTTCTCCTGGCAGTGCGTTTCCCGATTCCTCCAACACCAACGATTTGGTTGATTATTTTAACTACCTGTGTTCTTCAACCTTAGATCTCATAGCTCCTCTGAAAAATAGACTGAACTTAAAGACTAGAAAGCAGCCATGGTTAAATGACAGTATTCGAAGCTGTAAAAGGAAATGCAGAAGAGCAGAACGCAGATGGAAGAAATCTGGTCTCCAGGTCCACTTTGTGGTTATGAAAGAGTTCCTTTATAATAGGATGGTTAAAGATGCAAGAACACGCCATTTCTCTGCACTTATTTCTGCCCATCAGCACAACCAGAATCAGAATCAGAAATACTTTGATCCCCGAGGGGAAACTCTTTTGTTACAGCAGCTCACTGTCACGTCAGTTCACACAAGAATAGACGTACTAAGCAAACAAATATAATACACTATAATACAGGTCAGAAAATAAATTAAGTACCAAGTGGGTATAAGTATAAAATAAAATAAGTGTGAAGTACAAAGTGGGTTTACCGGTTGATGATAATAATACGGTATAAAGTAATAGTGCATGAACTGCCAAGTTAAGTGTAGCTTATTAAGATTATAATGAGACGGTGGATATTGCACAGCAGTAATAGAGGTATGAATAAATATCAATATCAATAAATAGGGAATTTAAAAGAGTGTATTGCACAGGAGTATTAACACAGGATATTGCACAATTATGTCCAGTATTGCAGAGATGTAATGATCAATGTCCAGTTTAATGACTTAGGGTCATATAGACTGACACTTAGAGGGAGGACTTGAAGAGTTTGATGGCCACAGGCAGGAATGACTTCCTGTGGCGCTCTGTGGTGCATTGTGGGGGGATGAGTCTTCCGCTGAAGGTACTCCTTTGCTTGACCAGCACGTCATGGAGCGGGTGGGAGACACTGTCCAAGATGGCGTGTAGTTTGGCCAGCGTCCTCCTCTCTGACACCACCGCCAGAGAGTCCAGCTCCACCCCCACAATGTCACCGGCCTTACGGATCAGTTTGTTGAGTCTGTTAGCGTCCGCTACCCTCAGCCTGCTGCCCCAGCATGCAACAGCATACAGGACAGCACCGGCCACCACAGACTCATAAAACATCTTCAGCATTGTCCGGCAGATGTTGAAGGACCTCAGCCTCCTCAGAAAATAGAGGCGGCTCTGGCCCTTCCTGTAAACAGCTTGAGTGTTCTTAGCCCAGTCCAGTTTATTGTCCATGTGTACTCCCAGGTACTTGTAATCCTCAACCATGTCCACACTGACCCACTGGATAGAAACCGGAGTCGCTGGTGCCTTGGCCCTCGTAGATCCACAACCAGCTCCTTAGACTTTGTCGCATTGAGCTGCAGATGGTTCTGCTCACACCATGAGACAAAGTTCCCCACCACAGCCCTGTACTCCGTCTCATCACCACCGCTGATACATCCCACCACAGCAGAGTCATCAGAAAACTTCTGAAGGTGGCAGGACTCTGTGTGGTGGCTGAAGTCTGTGGTGTAGATGGTGAAGAGGAAGGGAGAGAGGACAGTTCCCTGAGGGGCCCCAGTGTTGCTGACCACGCTGTCCGACACACAGTGCTGCAGGCGCACGTGCTGTGGTCCTGCAGGTACTTGTACTTGGTGCCTTGGAAGGACCCCCTGGATGGAAACCGGGGGGTACCGCTATTCAATATTGCTAGCTACTGTTCTTTAGCTTAGCAGCTAGCAATGGCTTCTCACTCTCCTGCTCTCTCTTGCTCGGTGTGTCAGATGTTTAGCTGTTCCTCTGCTTTCTTTAGTGATAATGGTACATGTAATAAATGTAATTTATTTATAGCGCTGTAGTTAGCCAGCCCCCAGTAGCTGGTGCAGACCGACCAGAGGTAGCTCCTGTTAGCCGCCCCACCAATGAGGCTGGGTGACTGTCCAAAAGAAGCATAGCCCTAAGCAGAAGCCACCAACCTGTTCACGTTTCTAACAAGTTCTCCCCACTCAGCGACACAACCGCTGAGAAACCAACTTTGATTATTGGCAGCTCCATTTTGAGAAACGTGAACTTAGCAACACCAGCGACTATAGTCAAATGTATTCCTGGGGCCACAGCGGGCAACACTGAATCTTATTTAAAACTGCTGGCTAAGGATGAACGTAAATACAGTAAGATTGTTATTCACGTCGCCGGTAACGACTCCTGACTACAGCAATCGGAGGTCACTAAAGTTAATGTTGAGTCGGTGTGTACATATGCAAAGACAATGTCGGACTGCGTAGTTTTCTTTGGGCCCCTGCCAAACCTGACCAGTGATGACATGTTCAGCCGCATGTCTTCATTCCGTCGCTGGCTGTTGAGGTGGTGTCCAGCAAACTATGTGGGCTTTGTAGATAACTGGCGGACTTTCTGGGGAAGACCTGGTCTGATTAGGAGAGACGGCATTCATCCCACTTTGGACGGAGCAGCTCTCATATCCAGAAATCTGGCCGAGTTTATGAGTGGACCAAAACCATGACAACTCAGAGTTCAGACCAGGAGGCAGAGTTGCAGTCCTACACGCTTCTCTGCGCTTCCAGAGCAGTTACCCACCCAAAGCTCCTTAGTGACGGTGTCTGCCCCCGACCACTTAAATGAATAAAACCAAAAGTTAACAGAAGAGGAGTTATAAATAAAAATGTCTCAATATAACAGAGACAGACTCCTATGCTAATTTCAGCCCCTGCCAAATTGACCATCTAGTTGATAGTGCTGCAGGCTCACAGGGAACGACACTTGTTTCTATCGCTCCTCTAAAAAAGAAGATAATAAAACAAAGCACTTTAGCTCCATGGTATGACCCCCAAACTCGCAAATTAAAGCAAACATTGCGAAAAATTGAAATAACCTGTAAGAATCTCGTTTAGTCTGGCAAGATAGTCTTATAACATATAGGAAAGCCCTCCGTAATGCCAGAGCAGCCTACTACTCATCATTAATAGAGGAAAATAAGAACAACCCCAGGTTTCTTTTCAGCACTGTAGCCAGGCTGACAGAGAATCGCAGCTCTACCCTCAGTAGTAACGACTTCATAAGCTTCTTAACTATTAGAGAAAAATTCACATCCTGCCCTCAACTGGTACCGACTTATCTTCAAACACAGGAACCTTGGAAACAAATGTAAAACCTGATATATATTTTGACTGCTTTGCTCCTATCAACCTTCTTCAACAAATTTTAATGATTAATTCATCTAAGCCATCAACCTGTCTCTTAGACCCCATTCCAACTAGGCTGCTTAAAGACGTTTTACCCTTAGTTAGCACTTCTTTACTGGATATGATCAATCTGTCTTTATTAACAGCTATGTACCACAGTCCGAGATCCTTGAGAAAGCAGTCACCAATCAGTTGTGTGACTTTCTAAATAACAATAGTTTGTTTGAGGATTTTCAGTCAGGATTTAGACTGCATCATAGCACAGAGACAGCACTGGTGAAAATTACAAATGATCTTGTAATTGCATCAGACAGTGGACTTGAAACTAACCAGTTAGCTAAACTTCAAGCATGCCTTAAGGACATAAAGACCTGGATGATCTGCAATTTTCTGATGTTAAACTCAGACAAAACTAAAGTTATTTTACTTGGTCCTCTGAGACACGTTATCTAAAGTTATAGTTACTCTAGATGGCATTGCCCTGGCCTCCAGCAGCACCTTAAGGAACCTCGAAGTTATCTTTGATCAGGATTTTTCCTTTAACTTCCACATGAAACAAACTTCAAGGACTGCCTTCTTTCACCTACACAACATTGCAAAAATCAGGCACATCCTGTCTCAAAATGATGCTGAAAAACTAGTCCATGCATTTGTTGCTTCTAGGTTGGACTACTGCAAATCCTTATTATCCGGCTGCCTGAATAAGTCCCTTAAGACTCTCCAGTTGATCCAGAATGCTGCGGCATGTGTACTGACAAGAACTAGGAAAACAGATCATATCTCTCCAATATTAGCTTCTCTGCACTGGCTCCCTGTAAAATCCAGAATAGAGTTTAAAATCCTTCTCCTCACCTACAAAGCTCTTAATGGTCAGGCACCATCGTATCTTAAAGATCTCATAATACCTTACTACCCGACTAGAACACTGTGCTCCCAGGATGCAGGGTTACTTGTGGTTCCTAGAGTCTCCAAAATTAGACCGGGAGCCAGAGCCTTCAGGTATCAAGCTCCTCTCCTGTGGAATCAGGTCCCAGTTTGGGTTTGGGAGGCAGACACCATCTCCACATTTAAGAGTAGGCTTAACACTTTCCTCTTTGATAAAGCTTATAGTTAGGGCTGGCTCAGGTGAGTCCTGAACCATCCCGTAGTTATGCTGCTATCCACCTGTATGCATTTTTATCCCATTACTGCATGTTACTAACTCGACATCTTCTCTCTCCCATAGTTCTGTGCTTTCTCATTTCGCTCCTCTCTCCTTCTGTCACTTTCAGCAGGTATTTCTGCCTCCGGAGCTGCAGAGACTGGATCTGTGGTTGTGGGCCTCTTTCTCTCTCTTTTTCTCTCTCTCTCTCTTAAAACCTAACATAGCGACGGATGGTCGCCACCATTCAGTCTGGTTCTGCTCGAGGTTTCTGCCTCTTAAAGGAAGTTTTTCCTTGCCACTTTCACCAAGTGCTTGCTCATGGTGGGATTTGTTGGGTCTCTGTAAATAACATTATAAAAAGTTCGGTCTGGACCTGCTCTATAGGAAAAGTGCAATGAGATAACTTCTGTTATGAATTGGTGCTATATAAATAAAGTTAGCCGATTGCTTGGCCATGGGTGTGTGTGAAAATTAACTTCAGGCCCACTGCCCCCGTTTTGGCCACGTAAAGTTGAGCCGACTAAGGCAACTTCACATCTGGCTTAAGGGCTTCTGCTGTAGCAGGAACATCCCCTGCGTGGACAACTTCACCACATGCTACAACACAACAGAGCTCTTTGAACATGGTCGCCTCCATCCAAATCACGCAGGAGCTCGTCTTCTATCTACGAACATCAAACTCACACTACATTCCTGCAAAGCGTTCCCCACCTGCAGGCGTGACATGGCCGACTCATTTTCCAGGTGAGCCCGGTTCAGGACGGACTCTGTCCTTCACTCTCACTCTCTGCTCTGTCTAACGTCCCTGTATTGATTACTAATGGCCCTTGTAATTGTTGATCACATGACATAAACATTGCATTTTCATTGAATTTAGGATAACAAGATTTCTAGTCAATGGGTTTAATCACTCAGAAACACAGATATGGTCCTTTAAAGCTGAGAAAATGTTCAGTCTCTCTCAGGCTTTTAGTATTATTGGACTCTGAATTAAAACTTCATTTAATTTCAGCTCATTTCATTTAAATGTTTTTCTATCAACGTACAGTGTTAGTTATGAGTTATGTAAAAAACCATCGTCGAAAAGGTTTCAGCTGTAGTCATCTGGACACTGAGTATCTGTTGATTACTCTAGCTATTTTCACCTGAAACTGACCTAATTGTTTCCATGATGGCGTGACCAAGGTGCTAATACACTGTGGTAAACTTTGGGCAGATATAATCTCAGACGGTGGCAATCTGGTCAAAGTTTACCACAGTATATTAGCACCTTGGTTACGTCAATCATATGCTAATCAGGTACTTAACAGTGATGAGGGAGGTGCAGCCAGAAAACAACAGGCCTGATTACTGATTACTGGGTCATCATGGAAACAATTAGGTCAGTTTCAGGTGAAAATAGCTAATCAACAGATACTCTCTGACTTTGACCGAAGTCAGCATCTCAATGCTTTCATTCACATTTTCGTTATAGATGAGATCGCCCTGAGTGCCTTGGTTTTAGCTGCAAACATCTCCTGTGGACACAAAAACACACCAGTCACCTCCTGACAGACTGAGTTTACAGTCTGAGTGTCCTGAGTGAACACTGTAACAATGAGTGAATGAAGTGCAGTTAACATGACAGAGTGCAGACCAACATGTGAAGGTGATGTTAACGGACACTGTTGTCTTTCTGGAATTTGATTCACAGATAATAAGCTAGTTAGAACAAAACAAACAGAACCAGCACTCACAGATAAATAGTCTTCTTGTTTATTGAGGGAGAAAACTAGAAGCCTTCATCATCATCATCATCATCAGGCTTCTAGCCTTATCTGTGAGCGCCGGTATTCTGTTAGTTTTGATCCTTGCTTTGACCGATACAGTGTTTAGATTTGGAGCTGTGTGCACTGCTACTTTTCTCACTGAGTTAGTTAGAAAATGATCTTCTGTCTGTTTATTACTGAACTGAGTGTGCAGGAACTGAAAACAGGACTTTACATTATTTCTATAAATTTGTCTTTGAAGCATATAAACAACTTGTTTTTGGAATTAGTTTCTATGACTTAAATTCGTTCTCAGAACAATATAATTATATTGCTGATCTTCTTGACCGCAGCTGCTTGTTAATTGACTGTTTATTAGTGACTGTTCAGGTGGACCAGGCCTGAGTATGCTCAGGTCCTCTTCGAATTGTGTCTCTGAAAATTAATTCATGCATGTCAGGGCCAGGTGGGTTTTCCACGAATCCATTTTGTATCCAATATTTTGGACCTGTGAAGAGCTGTAGCTCCAGCATCCCTTGGTCTGTCTACACCAGATCTGTTTAAACTACGTTTATCAGTTGTCCGTGTCAGTTTTAATCAGTACAGCTGTCTACGGTGGCGGAATAACAGCTGGCGTTTAACTTATGTGTAACAGTGACCCAGCTACTGTTGGTGTCACATGCTGGATCTCTTTTCCAAGTACAGCTCCACATGGTGGTTCTTTGTCTTGTACTTTGGGGGTGTGGAATACAAGTGATAGTAGAATAAAGTGACTGTATATTTATTACTTACTACTACTGACTTTGTGCAAAAAGTGTATTAGTATTACGAGCTTCAGAAAGTGTTTCATTGCAGCAAATGAACGGAGCAGAACAGAAAGCAGTTGGGGCCGTGGCTCTACACCTGGATGACTGCACCTGAAACTATGTAAATATAAACACTGATGTTTTACACATGAACTACTAGAGATACTAAAATCAGATTTTCCATGAGGACACTGCACCGACTCATAGTGTTGGTGAAACTTACATTGACCTTTTACATCATAGCATCAGTTTTATGAGTTGAAGTTGTAGCTGTGGTGTTGAGTTCAACCTGAGCTTCAGTCCTCTGCAGCTGTTTTATTCACAGCAGACAGATTCAGTCCTGCTGGAGTTCAGTGAACTAGAGAAGAACACCTGTCATGTCCACGCTGGAAAATCAGTGTTTCCTGTTTCAGCCTGCCAGTCTGCACCAACTGGTAAGACTGTAACTGTCAGCCAGTTTCATACCATCGCCTAATACTACAAGCTTCCATTATGCACTTATACACTAAAAGCATTACAAAGAGAAACTAAATGTGTCCTGTGTCCACAGTTTTGGTTTTAAGGCATGTGGTTCAGTGCCTGCACTGGACCTGAACAGACTCAAACAGATTGAGAACAGCAACACTGGCAGCAGCATGATGCTCTGTCGATTAACAGGCAGCCATGGTGGAAAAGAGCAGCAGTAAATGTCCTGAGAATCACTTTTAAGTCATTGAAACTAATTCCAAAAACAAGTTGTTCTTTATGCTTTGAAGACAAATGTACAGAAATTCTTGAAAGTTTTATTTTCACCTCTTTCACCAACAATAAAACATTCTGTAGCCAATCAGGCGATAGTGAAGGAAGTTTTTATCATTCTGTCATAAACACAAACTATTCAGCGTATAAGTGCAGCGTATGCATTTTTAATACAATACTGCAATTAAAGTCCACTAATAAAGAACATTTGTTGCTCTTCTTGTTCTTGGGAACTTTGGACTCTGAGATGAGTCAGAACTTCTCGTACATATAAAAGTTTGTTTACAATATGTTCACATTTGAGTGATTAATGACTGAATGATCTTCAAATATGAGGAAACAGATTTCTGTAGGTAAAAAACATGTTTAGAGACCTGAGGAATCCTAAAGAGGCATGCAGTGAAGCATGACGGCTCTGTTGGCAGTCCTGCAGGTCTGGTGCAGATCAGCTGGAGTTGAAGGTGCACGGACCCTTGTCTTGTGCGAACCCTAAAGTTACACTTGCATTATCTGATGTTAGGGCAATTAAATGAATCATCATTATTATGTATATCTAACCTGTTTAGTGCTGTTTTACCAAACTGTAATAATTATCTGACACCAAACATGGCATTTCTAACACTGTTTAGACTGCTGTAATAAACGTAAAACTATTCATTTAATCACAAAATCACATAGTAATGTGAAGATCCTCAACATGTGGAATTATGCAATTCATATCTCAGTCAGTGTGTCTTGGTTTAATAACTTAGGTGTGAAATTAATGAGTGCTCTGATGACCCCCCTCTAATAAAACAGGTTTGAATGTTTCTAAAGGAAAACAGAAAGGACGAGATACTGGTAGGAGGGAGGAAAGATCGTCCCACTTGGAGAGTTTCTGTGAAATCATGTGAACACAGAGCGTCCCTCCCTTCTGCTGATGGAGGATAAAAACTCTCATCACAGCATCACCGAGATCCCGAAGCCCACAGCACAGGTAAGGACACTTTGATAGATCAATGATGAAATACTTTCAAATAAAGATTTTAGACTCTGTACAAAGCTTAAAATGGGACAAAGATTCACTTGACATACTAACTGATATTTATAGCTGTTTTCATTCATCAGTGTGTTAAGTTCACTCTTGTACAAGAACACTGAAATGAAATTTCATTTTTTACAAACTGGCATCCCAGAAGTTGTTCTTATTAATGGTTTATAAGTTATCTATTAAGCATTCGTCATTTATTTATTTACCATTAACTAAGCCGTTAGTTACAACTTACAGCTCTTTTCCACTTAATGACACATCTTCTGGAGTTTTCCCTCACCTGAACTTGTAAGAACCCGTAAGGTCTTGGTTCTAGGTTCTTCCTTGCTTTTTCACTGTGTTAAAAACCAGCTTTGGATAAACGTCAATAAAAAGGCGACAATACTTCGGATGACTTATTCTAGGAGTAACCCTGTCTCCTACAAAACACGTTTGTGTCCTACTAATTTGCTTTGCCAAATACGTTTTGGAGGACACATAATTTCTGTGGATTTGTGAGGAAGTTGACAGTAATAAGGGGTCGCCCATTGAACATTATCATCTGTCCCTCCAGTTTGACCACTTATCCAGGTCCAGGTCGTAGTGGCAACAGGGTAAGTAACGTTGCTGAGACGTCCACATCCTCCAGCTACTTCCTGGGTAAACACGGTTCTTCTTCCCGTGGGCATCTTCAGGGCTGATTGGCAGCTTATGTGACTGACCACTGCAGTGTGACGTCGACTTGCATTTCTCCAAAAGTTATTTCAACTTTTTGACGCAGGGCCACTGCATTTTTTCGGCATCTCCTGTGGTCCCAACCACCGCAGCCTAAACAAACTACCCACATTCAAATGAATGGGAAGACTGGCGTTGTGGCCACAATGCCTGATTTGGTGTGAATACAGCCTAAGGCTGAGCCCAGACACCCTGCCAAGGAAACTCATTTCATCTGCTTGTATGCACAGTCTCATTCTTTCAGTCATTATCCAAGCTCCTGACCACACCTGAGGGCTGGAATGTAGATTGACTGATAAATCAAGAGCTACACCTTCTGGCTCAGCTTCACCACAACATTCCAGTACTACACCCACATTACAGAACATACACAACAGATTACAGCTGTAATCTTGAATTCTTAGAGTATCTGAATGTGTTATCTTGGGGCAGTGACTCACTCCCAAAATGAAGCCACTGTTTTCCAGCAGAGTACCAAGACCTCTGATTCTTATCCCAACCGCTTCACAATCAGCTGTGTACCATCCCAGAATGCATCAGAGGTCATGGTCTGATGAAGCCTGCAGAACTACCTCAAGTGCCAATCTTGAGCTCACAATACTGGACTATTTCCTCCCTCTGGCTGTGCCTTGAGATTCCGTCTATGAGAATCACAAACAGAATCAGTGGCAAGGCACAACACTAGTGGAGTCCAACAGCCACAAGGAAGTTTTGCTGAGAATATAAGACAATATTTATTATTAATCCTGAAGGAAATTATTGTGCCAGAGATTGTTCAAGAATTGCAACATACAGTAAGAATAAAAAACAATATAGTAATACATGTAAAGTATATAAAGAGTAAATGCTAAAACAAGGAGTGCCTAATAGAATAACAATAAAATTAAGATAAATTAGTAAAATAAAATAGAAAAGAAATATGAGCTTATTAAGAGCAATACAAACAATAGAACTGGATGCCCATGACTGGGATTCCAGAAATTTGTTTTATTGTTTTTTCTTACTGTCTTCTGTGTAGAGGCTGGTCCTGTTATTACGTCGTATTGCATATGATGATGATATTGCACATGGCTGACCCGTTAAAAAGTGAGTTCAGATGACTGTATGTCTGAGGATCAGTCTCAGTGTTCGATGTTTCAGCTGTCCTTTCTGCAGAAGGGGAAGGAGTTATACAGTTTGATGGCCACTGGTAGAAAAGACCTCCTGTTGCGTTCTGTGGTGCACCTCGGTGGTCTCAGGCTACAGCTGAAGGTGCTCTGATATGACTCCAGTGTGGCGTGCAGGGGATGAGAGGCATTGTCCATAATACTAAGTGGTTTCCTCCTCTCTGACACCTCCACCAAAGACTTCAGTTCCACTCTCAGGACAGAACCAGCTGTCCCGATGAGCTTATTGAGTCTATTAGCATCAGCTGCCTTCACCCTGCTGCCCCAGCTCACTACAGCGTAGAAGATGACACTGGCCACCACCGAGTGATAAAACATCTGCAGCGTGGTTCTGCAGACGCTGAAAGATCTGAGTATCCGACCTTTCTTGTACAGAGCCTCTGTGTTTTTAGTCCAGTCCATCTTAATGTCTATGTGGTACTTGTAGTCCTCGACAATGTCCATCTCTGTTCCCCTGATGCTGACTGGGTGCGGACAGGTCCTCTGCTTTCTAAAATCCACCACCAACTCCTTTTATGATGTTGAGTTGCAGGTGATTCAGTTCACACCACTCCACAAAACTGTCCACCACGCTCCTGTACTCAGCCTCTTGTCCCCTGCTGATACAGCCCACAATGGCAGAGTCATCCAAACATTTCTGCAGGTGTAGAGTGTGAACAGGAAGGGAGACAGGACCGTATGTGTAGCCTCACTTACTGTGGCCGACCTGTGAGGTAGTTAGTGATCCAGGCCACTAGTCCTCTGCATCCACCTGCATGTCCAGTTGCTTATTCCTGTGCAGGGCAGGTTGTATGATGTTGAAAGCACTGGAGAAGTCGAAGAACATGACTCTCACAGTGCTGCCTGACTCATCCAGGTGAGTATAAGACGGACAAAGCTCTCACTCCAGTCAAGCACTGGATAGCCCGTCACCTGTTCTTGTCCTCCTGAACCTGCTGAGCTGCAGCAGCCTCCTGAACCTGCTGAGCTGCAGCAGCCTCCTGAACCAGATGAGCTGCAGCCGTTTTCTGTACTTCCAGAGCTACAGTTGTCTCCTGAACCTTCTGAGTTGCTGGACTCACCAGATTCTGCTGAGACACTGCAGTCACCAGCTCCTGAGATGCAGCAATCGCCTGTTTCTGCTGAGATGCAGCAGTTGCCTGTGTCTGAAATGCTGGAATCATCAGGCCCTGAGCTGCAGCAGCCTCCTGATCCACCTGAGCTGCAGCCTCCTGGTTTCCTGGCACCACTGGTTCCACCAGCTCCTCTGCCAATCTCTCTGGCCTCCTGCGGGTTTCTGTCTTCGCCCCCGGTCTCCAGTCCGACTTCCAGAGGGGTTTCGCCTTTGCCATCAACCAATATGTGCCCTCAAAAAATTCTTGCCTTGACCTTTAGGGGCTCTGTAGAAACAAGCCATGGAAGGCAATGCACCCTCTGTTTCACCAAATAAGGAGTTGCACCGAGGGCAAAGAAACAGGAGACCACAATTGATTTTCAAAGTGAAGGACATATTGTCAGGGACAAAAATTAAGCATTATTTTCTTTCTTTTAAGCCATGACTGAAGAGCCACGGTGTAGCAGTCAGTCATGGTAACGCTGCCTCCTCATGTTTGTCATGTTGGTATATTGTGTTGTCAGTAATAAAGTGAGGCTGATTGAAGATAATGTCTCCACCAACACTGAATTATAGACAAAGATATCCCACTTTAGTTTCCGGGAGAAAATATTGTGAGAAAACAAATTAAATATGTTTAAACATTTTGTGTGGCTGTTTACCCCCTCTGCTAACTCGGCATCGCTGCAATGCCATTCACACCGCCATAGCACAACTCCAGACTCAACACCTGAGTGCACACATATTAATCTCGGGTGACCTCAACCATGTCAGTGTTTCAACAACACTGACTAATTTCATCCAGTATGTGAGTTGTTCTACTAGAGAGGAGAGGACACTGGACCTGCTGTATGCTAATGTTAAGGATGCATACAGCTCTTCCCCCCTCCCCCCTCTGGGTAGGTCAGACCACAACCTGGTTTACCTTGAACCCTGCTATGTGCCGCTGGTCAAAAGGCAGCCTGCGACCACAAGGACAGTGAGGAGATGGTCAGAGGACGCCTACGAGACACTGCAGGAATGCTTTGAGGTGACAAACTGGGATGCACTCTGTGAGCCTCATGGAGAGGACATTGACGGGCTCACTGAGTGCATCACTGGCTACATTAACTTCTGTGTGGACTGCAATGTCCCAACCAAGACGGTCCATTGTTATCCAAATAACAAACTGTGGGTAACAAAGGACATCAAGGACATTCTGAATGCCAAGAGGAGAGCCTTTACTGATGGTAATAGGGAGGAGGTGAGGGCAATCCAGGCTGACCTGAAGGTGAAAATCAGGGAAGCCAAAGAGAAGTACAGGAGGAAGCTGGAGCGGAAACTCCAGCAGAACAACATGAGAGAGGTCTGGAGCGGCATGAAGACCATCACTGGCTTCAGACCGACTGGCAGCAGAGGAGTTGAAGGCAGCTTGGACAGGGCCAACGAACTGAATCTGTTCTTTAACAGATTCGACACACCGGCTCCTGCTCATCCCCCCTCTAACTCAGCTGCTGTCAGCCCTCAAGCTCCTCTAAGTCCACTGCTCCCCCCTCCTCCATCTTCCTGGGAGAGTCCTACTCCCCCCTTAACTGGCTGTCAGGCTAACGGCCCTCTCCAGACTGACATCATCTTCCTGCTGGACCGCATCCACACCCTCCTGGACAGGCCGGCAAGCACGGTGAGGATCATGTTTTTTGACTTCTCCAGCACTTTCAACACCACCCGGCCTGCCCTGCTGGGTGAGAAGCTGGCAGCGATGCAGGTGGATGCAGCACTGTGTGTAGGGCAGCGGGGTCACCAACACTAGGGCCCCTCTGGACTGGGCTAAGAACACTTAAGCTGTTTACAGGAAGGGCCAGAGCCGTCTCTATTTTCTGAGGAGGCTGAGGTCCTTCAGCATCTGCCGGACAATGCTGAGGACGTTTTATGAGTCTGTGGTGGCCGGTGCTGTCCGGTATGCTGTTGCATGCTGGGGCAGCAGGTTGAGGGCAGCGGACGCTAACAGGCTCAACAAACTGATCCGTAAGGCCAGTGACATTGTGGGGGTGGAGCTGGACTCTCTGGCGGTGGTGTCAGAGAGGAGGATGCTGGCCAAACTTCACGCCATCTTGGACAGTGTCTCCCACCCGCTCCATGACCTGCTGGTCAAACAAAGGAGCGCCTTCAGCGGAAGACTCATCCCCCCACAATGCACCACAGAGCGCCACAGGAAGTCATTCCTGCCTGTGGCCATCAAACTCTGTAACTCCTCCCTCTAAGTGTCACTCTGTATGACCCGAAGTCACTAAACTGGACATTGATCATCACATCTGTGCACTTGTTACCAGTCTGATGTAGATTTGATTGTAATTATTACGCAGAACTTTTCTTCATCACAGATTAATGAAAACGTAGTTAAAGTTATCGTTTTGTTTGTTTTTTCATCCAGACACCAGCACCTGTTTCAGCCTCACTCTGTGGAGCCCTCGCTACTCACCATGGAAACGGAGTGAGTAACACTAACACAATATTAAAACAAAATGCAGTAAAGTGTGTGTAAATATATATTGATATATTTACACACACACACACATATATATGTATATATATAATCACAACAAACTGACATGTGACACTTTACTGACACTTTAATGGTAGTACATGTTTGTCACTAAAGTTAAATCAGTTTAAAGTTTTTACATGCCGAAGATGAAGTATGTAAAAGGTTAAATACAATTAATTTTATGTTAAAAATGATTGTAAAAGTCAAGACAACAATCTGTCAGACCAGAAACATTTCTGTTGCACTTTCAACACGACTGAACTGATTGATGTCAGATTAATACAAGGTTTAATATGCAGAGCGAGAGAGATTATAAATGCACATCTTGTAACATACAGTTACAGTAATCATTTCAATTTTCATCTCTTATACACAAACAAATTAACAGTTCATGAAAGAGCCCATTTTAAGTTGCTGAGAATCTTCTCAGATCAGTCTGTGAAAACTATTTTCCTCTTGTTTAATTCTTATTTGTTCTCATGCTGGATATTAATTTATTCTTCCATGCAGCTGGCGTGAATGAAAAGTAACAATATAAGGAGACTGTTTGTCAGATTACTTCTGACCATTGTTACATTACATTATTACTGTGGAGAGTTTTTAACCTCTCTGAAGATTTTCCTCAACAACTTAAAACGGGTTCTTTCATGAACTTAAGAAAGTTAGTCCTCAGTTGGAACCCGCTGACCTGGGCCTGATGTTTGCACGTCTGTATGTAAATCCCTTAAATTACCTGTGTGTGCCTTCAGATGGGTTGTAATCACTTTTCAAAATCAAAAATGTGCCATAACAACACTGATACACTTTTAACATGCAGCTGCAACATTTTGGATCAAAACGGTTTTGTTCAAATCAGTAATAAGAAAATATTTTTTTGTATTATTATATTTAATTTGATGTAGCTTTTAACAATGAATAGAAAATAACATGTTGAGATCACAGACAGTATATAAAGTCGGACGACGCGTCTCCACTTCCTCCCCCTGTACAAAAATGAAGCCAAAATATCCCGGATACGGGAGCTGCGATCTTCAGTCATTTATGACGTAAACCCCCTTTTTGCAGCATCAAATAACTAATTAAAACCTGAAAGACAGAATTGAGTTGATTGAAACTAAACAGAGAGAAATCCAACAGACTCAGGAGCTTCTGAAGAAATATGAACAAGAGATGAAGAACAGTGAGAAGTTCACTGTAGAAGTTGCAAACTTATCAGAAAAATGAACACTTGAACAAACATCAGCATGATAAGAACTACCTAAACTGACTGAAACCATGTTTGGAACAAAACATTTTCAGGTGTACTTTGACTTTTTAGTTTGGCTCATGTCCCATCCACTAATATGGAGGGGGCGGGGTTTATGACATGTACTGCAGCCAGCCACCAGGGGGCGATCCAGATGTTTTGGCTTCACTTTTGGGGAGCTGTCATGTCGTCCATCCTTATATCTAGTATATTGTTGAGATGTACGAGGAGGGAAGAGTAAAATCTATACATGAAATTTACACATGAAAATGATTTTCTTCTTCGACAGGAATACTAACACCTCACCCAAATATGATGACATCATTTCTAAAAGTGTTCTGATCCAATCAGGATCTCCTGCTCGCTACCAGCTGAAACCAAAGAAAGAGAATATTGGAACTCTAACAAGAATGACTCTTGGTGAAAAACATGTGAACAAAATAAACAAAACCATCTTGCTTGTTGGTGAAACAGGGTCAGGAAAATCTGCTCTGGTCAACGCTCTGGTCAACTACGCCATGGGAGTGAAGTGGGAGGACGATGTCTGGTTTCAGATCGCAGAGGACGAGAAGAGAAGTCAGTCAGAAAGTCAGACATCAGATGTGATCGTGTACCAGATCTTTGGTTTTGAAGATGAAACTCTGCCCTACTCTCTGACCATCATCGATACTCCTGGATATGGAGATACCAGAGGACTGAACAAGATGTAAGAGTCAGCCACAGATTATTTGACTGGTTCCGCTCAGAGGATGGAGTTCATGAGATTAATGCAGTGGGTCTGGTGCTGCAGGCAGGTGTGAATCGACTGAGTGACCGACTGAGGTACATCTTTGATTCAGTGGTGTCTCTGTTTGGAAAAGACATGGAGAAGAACATCGTTGCCCTCATCACACACTCAGATGGTGTGACACCTGAAAATGCTCTGAAAGCTCTAGAAGATGCAAACATTAAGTTTGCCAAAGATGAGGATAACCAGCCTGTTCACTTTATGTTCAATAACCGCCAGACCACACAGAAAATACAGAAAAACAAGGTTGCTTTAAAAAGTGGATGGGACGTAACAACGGAAGGAATGAGTCAGTTCACAGACTTCCTGGAAAAAGCTGCACCTCAGAAGTTGATAACAACTGTTGAAGTGTTGAATTCACGCATCAGACTGACAGCCTGCATCCAAAACCTGCAAGAGAGAATTAAGTTCACTGAACTAAAACTGAGAGAAATTCAACAGACTCAGAAGCTTCTGAAGAAATATGAACAAGAGATGAAGAACAATGAGAAGTTCACTGTAGAAGTTGAGGAGGTCTACAAAGATAAAGAAACTATCAGGGGTGGGATGTGGGGTTGGTATTTTATGAAGGAGCTGTCTGCTGTACTGTCTGTGAGGAGAACTGTCACTATCCTGGATGCACACTGGCCTGGAGTCCAGGACACTGTAAGGTCATGAAAAGAGGCCGCTGCACTTCATGTACCAGGAAGTGTCCTGCATCAGATCACGTGAAAGAAAACTGGATCTATGTGAACAAGACAAGGAAAGTTCAGATGACCAAACAAGACATGAAAAAGAAGTATGAAAAGAATAAAGCAGAGACTGAGAGGAAGGTAAGCCTTTTGGAAAGTCTTCAAAAGGAAATGGAAGAACTTCAGAAAGAAAAAGATCAGTTGTTGGAAAAGTCCTTCAAGCATGTTCTCAGACTGGAGCAGTTCGCCCTGAATGTTGACTCACTGTCCACTTATGTCCACCTGGACTTCCTGATTGAGAAGATGAAGGAGAAAGGAGACGCAGAGAAGGTCCAGAAACTGGAAGAGATGAAAAGTCGAGTGGATAAAGATGCAGGAAGACCAGCAGGACTGTGGTACAAACTAACAGCAGCTGGTAAAGCAATGATGAAGAAGTAGGTGACAACATGACCGAGAGCAGACAGCTGTAGAAAACAAGGTCAACACTGTTGATACAAATGCTTTAACATTGCAAAAGGTTTTTTCATCATGGTTCTATGAAGTGGGATGTTGATGTAATAACTGCATAAGAAAATTGAAATGTAATCATCTTTTAAATGTGTAATTCCTGGAAACAGCGCCCTCTGCAGCCTAGTATCACCAGGAGTATGAATAACACGCCAATGTCATTTCACGCCATTTAGTCTGTACTGACTTCTATTGTGCAGAGAGCGCGTCATAAAGAAAACAATGTGACGTAGTTTATAGAGCAACAAAGTCCAAGTATGGAGGTGGTCGGGTTGGATGGATGGTACACACACGGGAGAAAGTTTTAACTTACTTAGCTCATGTTACATACGCGGCTTACGTAACGTACTTATTTGAACCCAAACCAAGTAGTTTTGGTGCCTAAACCTAACCAAACTGCAACCGTTTCACAACGTTAACCATTTGTTTATTACTGTTACCATGACCACAAAGGTCACCTGACTTCGTCCACAACTCATGAAATGCGGCATCTGTAACGGTGCTAAAGGACACTTGAAGTGTCCTGGTCCTGGTTTTAAACGCAGTGAGGACGCCCCCTGGTGTTCCATGTTGAGTACAACAGCTCTCTCCCTCCCCTACGTCACAAACTAAACACAGAAAATACGTTTATTTTTCTTTAGTTTCTTTGTGTGAGTTGACTGTTTTGAAGGTTTTTCTAATGTGTGATTTATTCTGATGTGACTCTGTTGACATGAAACACATCACTGACAACAACCTAATAACTGGTTGCTCCACCCTTAGCAGCAACAACTGCAATCAAGCGTTTGCGATAACTTGCAGTGAGTCTTTTAAAGCGCTGTGGAGGAGTTTTGGGCCACTCATCTTTGCAGAATTGTTGTAATTCAGCCACATTGGAGGGTTTTTCGAGCATGAACTGCCTTTTTAAGGTCATGCCACAGCATCTCAATAGGATTCAGGTCAGGACTTTGACTAGGCCACTCCAAAGTCTTCATTTTGTTCTTCTTCAGCCATTCAGAGACCCCACAACAATATCCAAAGAACTGCAGGCCTCACTTGCCTCAGTTAAGGTCAGGGTTCATGACTCCACCATAAGAAAGAGACTGGGCAAAAATGGCCTGCATGGCAGAGTTCCAAGACGAAAACCACTGCTGAGCAAAAAGAACATTAAGGCTCGTCTCATTTTTGCCAGAAAACATCTTGATGATCCCCGAGACTTTTGGGAAAATACTCTGTGGACTGACGAGACAAAAGCTGAACTTTTTGGAAGGTGTGTGTCCTATTACATCTGGTGAAAAAAGTAACACCGCATTTCAGAAAAAGAACATCATACCGACAGTAAAACATGGTGGTGGTAGTGTGATGGTCTGGGGCTGTTTTGCTGCTTCAGGACCTGGAAGACTTGCTGTGATAAATGGAACCATGAATTCTGCCGTCTACCAAAAACTCCTGAAGGAGAACGTCCGGCCATCTGTTCGTGACCTCAAGCTGAAGCGAACTCGGGTTCTGCAGCAGGACAATGATCCAAAACACACCAGCAAGTCCACCTGTGAATGGCTGAAGAAGAACAAAATGAAGACTTTGGAGTGGCCTAGTCAAAGTCCTGACCTGAATCCTATTGAGATGCTGTGGCGTGACCTTAAAAAGGCAGTTCATGCTCGAAAACCCTCCAATGTCGCAAACGCTTGATTGCAGTTGTTGCTGCTAAGGGTGGAGCAACCAGTTATTAGGTTTAGGGGGGAATCACTTTTTCTCACAGGGCCATGTAGGTTTGGATTTTGTTTTCCCTTAATAATAACAACCTTCATTTAAAAACTGCATTTTGTGTTTACTTGTGTTATCTTTGACTAATATTTAAATTTGTTTGATGATCTGAACCATTTAAGTGACAAACATGCAAAAAAATAAGAAATCAGGAAGGGGGCAAACACTTTTTCACACCACTGTATATCATATATATATATATATAAAAAACAGTTAAACATGAAGAGTTTTCTCATGTTAATCAGTTTGTACAGAGGACGCTACAGAACTGAACTCACGCAGAAATCTTCTGCTGTGCTGGAGGTGAATCCAACGTTCAGACTTCAGTGTTTGTGAAGAGTCATGAAATCGAATGTACTTTGATGAGATTTATACGCTGGTTTCTTCATGTGTCTTCGTGCTTAGAATGGCTAGTTCAAATGTTTCAGAAGACACAGGCCATGTGGAAACATGTGGATCCATTTATGTTGTACTTTAGTTTTAACAAGCCATATTTTACTGATTGCAATATATTCTGTCATTCCACATGAAATCCTCCTGATTGATGCAGTTTTCTGTGAATCATCAATAAAATCTGCTTCGTGACCTCAGTTTGTCTCAGTGTGTCTTCACTGGATCCGCTGCTCTATAGGAAAAGTGCAATGAGATAACTCGTGTTATGAACTGGCGCTATATGAATAAAATTGGACTGAATTATCATGCTTTCCACAATAATGTTAGTAAACCAGAAAATAGCCACATACAGTAAAATTGCTGCAGTATAAAACAGTAACCCAATAATCAGCTATAATCTCCTTGATAGAGACTGGAAACATTTGGATAAATATTGTTATTTATATAAAAAATGTTTGGCAAAAAATCGAACTACTATTTCCAAAGTCAGCAACCTTTAACTGAACCGAACCTTTAAGCTCACTAAATACGATTAACTTCTATCTTTACTACACAGAGCTCTGTCCGTTACTGCTTTATCTTTGATTGGTGATCAGCTCGAGCGTCTTTTAGGAGACTTGTCTGTGAATAAAAACAGCTTAATGAAAATGCAGAGGAGTTGAGGACTTTTTCAGCCCTGAGTAATGTCTGCAGGCTTCCCCACAACAACCTGTGGGCAGCTTGCGTGTTACCTGAGAGGCAAAGTCCGGGCCAAATGCTGTGAGGTGATAACAGAAGGAGACGCAGGTGATTTCACCTTTTTGATGAACTCAGAGCTTCTAACATCTGGATTTTGGTGGTTGGACAGTCAGAGAGACTGTCAAAGTGAGGGGGACGTGTCCCCCCATCCCCAGTGGGAATTACACCCATATCCATTCCTGACTCTATGCCCATGCCTATAATAATAATAATAAATATTAGTATTACAGTTTTTTCCAGTTGCTAACGAGCGTTGTTCAACACTGAAACCACATTTTCAAAACTCTTCACACAGTCAGCGAAACAGAAGTCCATGCAGACCAAACTGTGAACCATTTTTCATCGCTTTCAGACAAAATGCATTCAGCGACCGCACGTTTCAAAGTTCAGGAGCTCTTTTCCCGTTCGTCCTCCACAACATGCAAAACACTGTGTGTTTTCAGCACGTTGTTCTGACGCTAACACACTGCATTCAAAATGATTACACACACATTCAAAACTGAATGATGGCACATGCCAAGCATTCACGCAGTAATTATATTAAAATGCTGAAAGTAAACTAAAACACTGGAGGCAGTGGAGACGTTTCTCCTGCAGGCTGCCGGGGCTGGATCAGACGTCCCAGGAGGATCAGACGTCCCAGGCTGGATCAGACGTCCCAGGCTGGATCAGACGTCCCAGGACGATCAGACGTCCAGGAGGATCAGACGTCCCAGCAGGAAGTTTCCGAGACGCTGGAGACGACATCAGATGTGATGCTGATGAGGACAGAGAGAGCAGACTAGAAGCACCGCTGTAATTTACTATAACGAACAACTACACATGTTGTTGCAGTAATGTGTAGAAATGTATTTTATTTATTCTTTTTTTATTATCATTGCAGCCCTGGAGGTTTCCCTCTTTTTCACCTTTTGGTTCTAATTTTCAAGTTCTATATTCATATAAAAAAATGAAATTTTGATTCATTTCTGATTCATTTTCTGCTTTCAGTAAAGTGAAACTGTGTTACAGTATTTATGTGGAAAATCAGTGAAACTTTAAAAAAGAAGAGTTCATCCATCATGTGATGCTCCCTGTTGTTAGTGTGTTTAGGTCAGTGTGTGAATGAAATGTGTGTTTCTGAATGAGAAGTGTTGCCAGTGTTTTGTTTTGTAGGTGAGATCAGCTGTTTGGCCAACATTCATGCTGCTGATGCAGACTGTGTGAAGAGTTCTGAAAATGTGGTTAGCAACGCTTGTTAGCAACTGGAAAAAACTGTAACATCTGCATTGTTGCCACTGAGAAACGTCTCAGTGTAGCTCCTGACTCTGGCCACTAGAGGCCAGTGAAAGCTCGTGATTTTACACCAAAGACAACAAACAAACTCAGAGAAGACTTTAGGAATAAAATCGGGACAGACAAAAAGACATTCATTTAGGGTTTATTGTATTAGAACGACACTTTGCAGACTTATATTGTTTGATAACTAAATGAACACTGAGATTATGAATGCAGATACAGATAGCATTAGGCCTTTCAACAGCAAGGCCATTCAAAGTGTTTTACAGGAGACAGAAAGAGAAGCTAAAGGCCTATATAACTATATATATATATAGTTATATAGTTATATAGTTGAAGACATAGACATCAGTTTTAACTGAAGAGGCAGAGACAAACAGAGAGTTTACGGCTTGGATTGAAAAGAAGTGATTAGTAAAAGTAGCAGTTAACTAATTGGTGGATTTTATGATTTTACAAACAGTTGATGTGTGAAACGTGACTGGTTGTATTTACAGTCTCCACGACACTAACTGAGGTTTGGTCCTCAGAGATTCTGTGTTTAATAAGATTATTATTCATCACTGTTTTCCAGCTCATTATCACAGCAACATGCATCATGCATGTCTTGTTTGCTGGTACTTTCTCCTGTGTGCGCTGACGTAAAGGCGAGCTGCTGTAACAAAGAGTTTCTTCGGGATCAATAAAGTATTTCTGATTCTGATTCTGATTCATAAATCATTCACTGCAGTAAGTTAATGATCACTGGCTGCTGCTCATACCAACACAACACTTCCTGTGTGTGTTTCAAAATACACAATAAAAGCCTTTTATTGTGAAGACAGTGGTAGACTTTTACTGTGAAACAACCACAGGAAGTGTGGTAGCGAGGTTAGCTAACGAACACTTTACTCAAAAACTGTTTCTTCTGAGTGGAAATATAGTCCAAGTACTACCAACACAGTGACACTGAATATCTGCAAGTAGTTCTTATTTAGTTATTGAATTCAGCTGCAGCTCGGGTCTTTAAGGAAACATGTTTCTGAAATTAACGTGAATGTTTTTAATGAGAAACACAAGATCATTGAGGCTCCTCAGAGATTCTGTGTTTAATAAGATTATTATTCATCACTGTTTTCCAGCTCATTATCACAGCATCATGCATCATGCATCATGCATCATGCATCATGCATCATGCATCATGCATGTCTTGTTTGCTGGTACTTTCTCCTGTGTGCACTGACGTAAAGGCGAGCTGCTGTAACAAAGAGTTTCCTTCGGGATCAATAAAGTATTTCTGATTCTGATTCTGATTCTGATTCTGATTCTGATTCTGATTCTGATTCTGATTCTGATTCTGATTCTGATTCTGATTCTGATTCTGATTCTGATTCTGATTCTGATTCTGATTCTGATTCTGATTCTGATTCTGATTCTGATTCTGATTCTGATTCTGATTCTGATTCTGATTCTGATTCTGATTCTGATTCTGATTCTGATTCTGATTCTGATTCTGATTCTGATTCTGATTCTGATTCTGATTCTGATTCTGATTCATAAATCATTCACTGCAGTAAGTTAATGATCACTGGCTGCTGCTCATACCAACACAACACTTCCTGTGTGTGTTTCAAAATACACAATAAAAGCCTTTTATTGTGAAGACAGTGGTAGACTTTTACTGTGAAACAACCACAGGAAGTGTGGTAGCGAGGTTAGCTAACGAACACTTGACTCAAAAACTGTTTCTTCTGAGTGGAAATATAGTCCAAGTACTACCAACACAGTGACACTGAATATCTGCAAGTAGTTCTTATTTAGTTATTGAATTCAAACAGCTGCAGCTCGGGTCTTTAAGGAAACATGTTTCTGAAATTAACGTGAATGTTTTTAATGAGAAACACAAGATCATTGAGGCTCCTCAGAGATGACCGGACAGCCAATCACAGGAGAGAACATTAGATCTCCATGGCGACGCGGATCGTTTGGGGAAGGGCAGCCTCGGTGTCAGACTTCCTGTTTGCTGTTTCCAGCTGAAGATAAAAACAGTAACGTGTCGGTAAGTTGCTGCTGGATGAATTCTTACACAAGATATTTGATATTAGAGTTTTTATAACTTCCAGCTGTTAATGTTGTTCTGCCACGAGCCCGTCAGCTCTCCAGCTTCCTGCTGTCACGAGCTTTCAAAGCGGTGTAGACCAGACCAGAACCAGAACTACTCTGATCCTTTAGTAAAAGTAACAACACTGCAGTATAAAAGTACAGAAGTATTATCAGCAAAAAGTCCTTAAAGTAGGCAGCTTATACTGCAGCCAGAGAGTATTAGTTCTGATATTAATAGACTGTTAATGCTGATGCATTCATGTGTACACAGCATTTTACTGTTGTAGCTGCTCCAGGTGGAAAACCATTTTATATTCTTTTGGGTAGTTTCATCTTATTTTATGTGTAAAAACTTCGAATGAAAACCAGCTCCAGCTGTCAGAGAACTGCAGTGAAGGAAAAAGTACAATGTTTCCCTCTCAGTTGGAGTAGAAGTTTAAAGTAGCAGAAAATGGAAATACTCCAGTAAAGGACCTCGACGCCGTTCATAAGTACAGTACTGGAGTAAATGTACTCAGTTACTTTCCACCGCTGCTTTAGACTAACCAGTTTCCACGTCTTTGAAGAAACTTCGTCACCTTTACGAACACGTCTTTACAGGTGACGTTATTAAATGAAATGTCAGTTAGAAGCTTTTGAGACAACAGCAGCTCACCTGAACTCAAACTGCAGAATCACAATATTTCACAAGTTGACATATATCTGGAATATGGGGGTCTGACTGCTAACTGTGTGAAAAAGTGATTGCCTCCTAAACCTAATAACTGGTTGGGCCACCCTTAGCAGCAAAAATTCAATTCAATTTTATTTATATAGCGCCAATTCATGGGAGGAGAGGGAGGCACAATGCAAATACCACTTAGAATTTTTTTTCTTTTTTTTAAATAGTAGAATAGTAATTGTAGTGTTAATATTAATAAATTAATAATAATAGGAATGACAGCTACTGTATATGAAAAATAATGTCAGTATTAGTAACAGAGCCAATAACAACAACTTTAATAGCAGTTGTCGAGCAGGAACACGGGGGCAGCAGGCGGCCCACAACCACAGATCCAGACTCTGCAGCTCCGGAGGCAGAAATACCTGCTGAAAGCGACAGAAGGAGAGAGGAGAGAGACGAGAAAGCACAGAACTACAGGAGAGAGAAGATGTCGAGTTAGTAACATGCAGTAATGGGATACAAATGCATACAGACGGAGAGGGAGAGGAGGAGAGAGGAAAGAGGTGCATCATGGGAAGTCTCCCGACAGTCTAGGCCTATAGCAGCGTAACTAAGGGATGGTTCAGGGCTCACCTGAGCCAGCCCTAACTATAAGCTTTATCACAGAGGAAAGTCTTAAGCCTACTTTTAAATGTGTAAATGGTGTCTGCCTCCCAAACCCAAACTGGGACCTGATTCCACAGGAGAGGAGCTTGATAACTGAAGGCTCTGGCTCCCATTCTACTTTTGGAGACTCTAGGAACCACAAGTAATCCTGCATCCTGGGAGCGCAGTGTTCTAGTCAAGTAATAAGGTATTATGAGATCTTTAAGATACGATGGTGCCTGACCATTACAAGCTTTGTAGGTGAGGAGAAGGATTTTAAATTTTATTCTGGATTTTACAGGGAGCCAGTGCAGAGAAGCTAATATTGGAGAAATATGATCTCTTTTCCTAATTCTTGTCAGTACATGTGCCGCAGCATTTTGGATCAACTGGAGAGTCTTAAGGTACTTATTCGGGCAGTCGGACAATAAGGAATTGCAGTAGTCCAGCCTAGAAGTAACAAATGCATGCACTAATTTTTCGGCATCATTTTGAGACAGGATGTGCCTGATTTTTTTGTATGTGAAAAAAGGCAGTCCTTGAAGTTTGTTTCATGTGGGCGTTAAAGGATAACTTGATCAAAGATAACTACGAGGTTCCTTACGGTGGTGCTGGAGGCCAGGACAATGCCATCTAGAGCAACTATATCTTTAGATAATGTGTCTCGGAGGTGTTTGGGACCAAGTACAATAACTTCAGTTTTGTCTGAGTTTAACATCAGAAAGTTGCAGGTCATCCAGGTTTTTATGTCCTTAAGGCATGCTTGAAGTTTAGCTAACTGGTTAGTTTCATCTGGCTCGATTGATAGATGTAATTGGGTATCATCTGCATAACAATGAAAGTTTATGGAGTGTCTCCTAATAATATTGCCTAGAGGAAACATATATTAGTCTGAATATACAAGTATTCAGACCCCTTTAAATTTTTCACTCTTTGTTTCATTGCAGCCATTTGCTAAAATCAAAAAAGTTCATTTTATTTCTCATTAATGTACACTCAGCACCCCATCTTGACAGAAAAAAACAGAAATGTAGAAATGTTTGCAAATTTATTAAAAAAGAAAAACTGAAATATCACATGGTCATAAGTATTTAGACCCTTTGCTGTGACACTCATATTTAACTCACATGCTGTCCATTTCTTCTGATCCTCCTTGAGATGGTTCTACTCCTTCATTGGAGTCCAGCTGTGTTTAATTAAACTGATTGGACTTGATTAGGAAAGGCACACACCTGTCTATATAAGACCGTACAGCTCACAGTGCATTTCAGAGCAAATGAGAATCATGAGGTCGAAGGAACTGCCCAAGGAGCTCAGAGACAGAATTGTGGCAAGGCATGGATCTGGCCAAGGTTACAAAAGAATTCCTGCAGCACTCAATGTTCCTAAGAGCACAGTGGCCTCCATAATCCTTAAATGGAAGAAGTTTGGGATGACCAGAACTCTTCCTAGACCTGGCCGTCCAGCCAAACTGAGCAATCGTGGGAGAAGAGCCTTGGAGTGAGAGGTAAAGAAGAACCCAAAGATCACTGTGGCTGAGCTCCAGAGATGCAGTAGGGAGATGGGAGAAAGTTCCAGAAAGTCAACTATCACTGCAGCCCTCCACCAGTCGGAGCTTTATGGCAGAGTGGCCCGACGGAAGCATCTCCTCAGTGCAAGACATATGAAAGCATAGAGTTTGCCAAAAAACACATGAAGGACTCCCAGACTATGAGAAATAAGATCATCTGGTCTGATGAGACCAAGATTGAACTTTTTGGCGTTAATTCTAAGCGGTATGTGTGGAGAAAACCAGGCACTGCTCATCACCTGCTCAATACAATCCCAACAGTGAAACATGGTGGTGGCAGCATCATGCTATGGGGGTGTTTTTCAGCTGCAGGGACAGGACGACTGGTTGCAATTGAAGGAAAGATGAATGCGGCCAAGTACAGAGATATCCTGGAAGAAAACCTCTTTCAGAGTGCTCAAGACCTCAGACTGGGCTGAAGGTTCACCTTCCAACAAGACAATGACCCTAAGCACACAGCTAAAATAACAAAGGAGTGGCTTCAGAACAACTCTGTGACCATTCTTGACTGGCCCAGCCAGAGCCCTGACCTAAACCCAATTGAGCATCTCTGGAGAGACCTGAAAATGGCTGTCCACCAACGTTCACCATCCAACCTGACGGAACTGGAAAGGATCTGCAAGGAAGAATGGCAGAGGATCCCCAAATCCAGGTGTGAAAAACTTGTTGCATCATTCCCAAGAAGACTCATGGCTGTACTAGCTCAAAAGGGTGCCTCTACTCAATACTGAGCAAAGGGTCTGAATACTTATGACCATGTGATATTTCAGTTTTTCTTTTTTAATCTATTTACATACATTTCTACATTTCTGTTTTTTTTCTGTCAAGATGGAGTGCTGAGTGTACATTAATGAGAAATAAAATGAACTTTTTTGATTTTAGCAAATGGCTGCAATGAAACAAAGAGTGAAAATTTTAAAGGGGTCTGAATACTTTCCGTACCCACTGTATAAGGTGAATAGAATCGGTCCAAGCACAGAACCTTGTGGAACTCCGTGACTAACTTTGGCGTGCACGGAGGACTCCCCGTTAACATGTACAAACTGAGATCGATCTGATAGATAGGATTTAAACCAGCTTAGTGCGATTCCTTTAATGCCAATTACATGTTCCAGTCTCTGTAATAGGATGTGATGGTCAATGGTGTCGAACGCAGTACTAAGATCTAACAAGACAAGTACAGAGACAAGCCCATTGTCTGATGCAATTAAAAGGTCATTTGTAATTTTCACCAGTGCTGTCTCTGTGCTATGGTGCACTCTAAATCCTGACTGAAAGTCCTCAAATAAACTATTGTTATTTAGAAAGTCACACAACTGATTGGCGACTGCTTTCTCAAGGATCTTAGAGAGAAAGGGAAGTTTAGATATAGGTCTATAGTTGGCTGAAACCCCTGGATCAAGAGTGGGTTTTTTAAGAAGTGGTTTAATTACAGCTACTTTAAAGGATTGTGGTACACAGCCTGTTAGTAAAGACAGACTGATCATATCCAGTAAAGAAGTACTAACTAAGGGTAAAAACATCTTTAAGCAACCTAGTTGGAATGGGGTCTAAGAGACAGGTTGATGGCTTAGATGAATTAATCGTTGAAGTCAGCTGAAGAAGATCGATATGAGCAAAGCAGCCAGAACACTCATCAGGCTCTACAGCTGTTTCCGAGGTTCCTGTGTTTGAAGACATGTCGGCAACAGTTGAGGGCAGGACTTGATGAATTTTTTCTCTAATAGTTAAACTTTTATCATTAAAGAAGCTCATGAAGTCGTTACTACTGAGGGCTATAGGAATACATGGTTCAATAGAGCTGCGATTCTCAGTCAGCCTGGCCACAGTACTGAAATGAAACCTGGAGTTGTCTTTATTTTCCTCTATTAATGATGAGTAGTAAGCTGCTCTGGCATCACGGAGGGCCTTCCTGTATGTTTTAAGACTTTCTTGCCAGACTAAACGAGATTCTTCCAGGTTGTTGGAACGCCATTTCCTTTCAAGTTTCTGTGATGTTTGCTTTAATTTGCGGGTTTGGGGGATTATACCATGGAGCTACCATTCTTTGTTTTATTATCTTCTTTTTTAGAGGAGCGATAGAATCAAGTGTTGTTTGCAGTGAGCCTGCAACTAGATGGTCAATTTGGGAGGGGCTGCGATTTGCATAGATGTTGAGACATATCATTGAATTAAATGCAGATGGAATCGCTTCCTTGAATCTAGCCACAGCAATATCAGATAGACATCTAGAGTAAGAATTTTTGCCTAATGGCGTGTAGTCCAGTAACAGCAGTTCAAAAGTTATTAAGTAATGATCCGATAAAGAAGGATTCTGTGGAAAGACTATTAAATGTTCAATTTCAATGCCATATACCAGCACAAGGTCGAGGGTGTGGTTAAAACAGTGAGTAGCTTCATGCACACTCTGACAAATGCCAATCGAATCTAATAATGAGATAAATGCAGTACTAAGGTGCAATATACTCTTTTCAGTTTAATTTATTGACATTTATTCATACTTCTATTACTGCTATGCAATATCCACTGTCTCATAATCATCTTAATAAGCTACACTTAACTCGATATTTTATGCACTATTACTTATATTATTACATTGTATTATTATACCGTATTATTATCATCAACCGGTAAATCCACTTTGTTCTTTACACTAATTTTAATTTTAAACTTATATCCACTTGGTACTTAATTTATCTTGCCTGTATTATAGTGTATTATATTCTGATTTGCTTAGAACTTCTATCCCTGTGTGCACTGACGTGACAGTGAGCAGCTGTAACAAAAGAGTTTCCCCTCGGGGATCAATAAAGTATTTCTGATTCTGAGTGAGACAGGTGGAGGAGGTGGCCTGGGGGTAGGGCTTTGTGTCACATGGTTTCTCAGAAACAGTTCGGCATTGAGAGTGAAACAGGTAGAGGAGGGGGGCCCTCCTTGTTTGATCTAAGAGAAACTTGGTCAAACATTTACCGTAAAACAGAGAAGACAGAAGAGATAAGACTTGAACTTGACTGTTTACACAGAGCAAAGAGCTGTCAGACTAAACAACTTAGGAATGGATTTTCATGCAGAGCAACCTAGATTGTTTAACTGGTGCACAAAGTGCGGGGCCGCCCACCTGAGGGCCACAGAGGTCTGGCATGGGTGAGTGCACCTGACCAGGGGAAATTGGGACAGGAACTTGTCTTGAATTAATCTGGTTCATTTTGTGCCTAAAGATCAGGCAGTTTGAGAAAAGCTGAACTTGCTTTCATTTGCACGACAGTACTACTACTTGTAGTCCTCCTGTGATTCAATTTGGCACTTCCATGAAGTTGTACTTGTGAGACTTTGTAGATAATTGGTGGACTTTCTGGGGAAGACCTGGTCTGATTAGGAGAGTCGGCATCCACTTTGGATGGAGCAGCTCTCATAGCCAGAAATCTGACTGATTTTATTAGTGGACCTAAACCATGACAACTCAGACATCAGACCGGGAGGCAGAGTTGCAGTCCTACACGCTTCTCTGCGCTTCCAGAGCAGTTACCCACCCAAAACTCTTTAGAGACGGTGTCTGCCCCCCGACCACTTAAATTAATAAAACCAAATGTCAACAGAAGGAGTTATACGTAAAAACCTAAACAAAAATGCTGAAATAGCACAACAAAATAGGAGAATTAAATGTGGACTCTTAAACATCAGATCTCTGTCATCTAAAGCTGTACTAGTGAACGATTTAATATCAGAGTATCATATTGACTTATTCTGTCTTACTGAAACCTGGCTGGGTCATGAAGAATATGTCGAATGAATCCACTATGCCCAGTCATATTAATACTCACATTCCTCGAGGCACCGGCCGAGGAGGTGGAGCTGCAGCCATCTTCGACTCAAGCCTATTAATCAGCCCTAAACCTAAACTAAATTATAACTCATTCGAAAGCTTTGTTCTCAGTCTTTCACACCCGACCTGGAAAACACGACAGCCAATTCTATTTGTTATAGTGTACCGCGCTCCTGGTCCTTATTCTGAATTTCGGAGTTTTTATCAAGTTTAGTCTTTAAAACAGAAAGTAATTATTGTAGATGTGTCGTATGGGGTACAGTATGAGGACCCAATTGGAGACGACCAGGAAGGGGTGAGGATGAGGTAGCCGGATGACTACAGTGTTTATTGGGTGAAGCAGCTTACAGGCAGGTACAGGCAGACAGACTGGTAGGCAGACAGGCAACAAACAGGTAACAGGCAGGTAGGCAGATACAGGTCCAGGTAATGGGAAATGGGTTACCGGCTTGTGGAGGTGGGTATGGGTAGCTGTCAGCTGCAGAGGGAGAGGTGGTGGAGTTGCTCATGTGAACAGCATCAGGGAGAGGTAATTGGCACAGCTTAACCCGGTAAACTAATTATGCTCTCCTTAAATACAGTAGCATGCCGGACACAAGCGAGGTAGTAGCAGAGGCAGTACGGCGGATGCTGATGGAAAGATTGTGTGGAGAAAAAGAAATAAAGAAAGAATATAAACTGAAAACGTGGTCTCAGCGTGTGTCTCAGGGCCAAGGGAACTCACGGTAGCACGATTCGACTACACGGCTGGAAGTGGTTGAAACCAAGAAATGAGTCCAACAAGGCTAAACAAATCTGACAGGGAGCATTCAAAGTGTAAAGTCCAAAATCCAAGGTAAAACAAAAAATGCACCTATTGGCGACACACACACACGACAGGAACGCAATGATCCGACAAAGAACAAAGGAAAAGACCTGGACTAAATACACAGAGGGAGGTGAGACAACGAGACACAGGTGCAAACAATCAAGGAGGGACCAACAATCAAAACTGGAAGGAATGCAAACAAAGACAGTAAGTAAACCCACATGACACACAAGGAGAGGAACACACTACAAAATAAAACAGGAAATAACAAAACCTCAAACTATAACAAGGTGATTTCAATATTCATGTGGATGTTGATAATGATAGCCTTAGTACTGCGTTTATCTCATTAGTAGATTCGATTGGCTTTTGTCAGAGTGTACATGAAGCCACTCACTGTTTTAACGACACTCTCAACCTTGTTCTGATATATGGCATTGAAATTGAATATTTATTAGTCTTTCCACAGAATCCTTCATTATCGGACCATTATTCAATTAAATTAAATTTTATTTATATAGCGGCAGTTCATAACAGAAGTTATCTCATTGCACTTTAAACCTAATAACTGGTTGGGCCACCCTTAGCAGCAACAACTGCAATCAAGCGTTTGCAAGTCTTTTACAGCGCTGTGGAGGAATTTTGGCTCACTCATCTTTGCAGAATTGTTGTAATTCAGCCACATTGGAGGGTTTTTCGAGCATGAACTGCCTTTTTAAGGTCATGCCACAGCATCTCAATAGGATTCAGGTCAGGACTTTGACTAGGCCGCTCCAAAGTCTTCATTTTGTCTTCTTCAGCCATTCACAGGTGGACTTGCTGGTGTGTTTTGGATCATTGTCCTGCTGCAGAACCCAAGTTTGCTTCAGCTTGAGGTCACGAACAGATGGCCGGACATTCTCCTTCAGGAGTTTTTGGTAGACAGCAGAATTCATGGTTCCATTTATCACAGCAAGTCTTCCAGGTCCTGAAGCAGCAAAACAGCCCCAGACCATCACACTACCACCACCATATTTTACTGTTGGTATGATGTTCTTTTTCTGAAATACGGTGTTACTTTTACTCCAGATGTAATGGGACACACACCTTCCAAAAACTTTTGTCTCGTCAGTTCACAGAGTATTTTCCCAACAGTCTTGGGGATCATCAAGATGTTTTCTGGCAAAAATGAGACGAGCCTTAATGTTCTTTTTGCTCAGCAGTGGTTTTCGTCTTGGAACTCTGCCAAGCAGGCCATTTTTGCCCAGTCTCTTTCTTATGGTGGAGTCATGAACACTGACCTTAACTGAGGCAAGTGAGGCCTGCAGTTCTTTGGATGTTGTTGTGGGGTCTTTGTGACCTCTTGGATGAGTCGTCGCTGCGCTCTTGGGGTAATTTTGGTCGGCTGGCCACTCCTGGGAAGGTTCGCCACTATTCCATGTTTTCGCCATTTGTGGATAATGGCTCTAACTGTGGTTCGCTTGAGTCCCAAAGCTTTAGAAATGGCTTTATAACCTGTTCCAGACTGATAGATCTCAATTACTTTCTTTCTCATTTGTTCCTGAATTTCTTTGGATCTCGGCATGATGTCTACCTTTTGAAGATCTTTTGTTCTACTTCACTTTTTCAGGCAGGTCCTATTTAAGTGATTTCTTGATTTCTTGAGAACAGGCAGTAATCAGGCCTGGGAGTGGCTAGAGAAATTGAACTCAGGTGTGATAAACCACACTTAAGTAATGTTTTAACAGGTGGGGGCAATCACTTTTTCACACAGGGCCATGTAGGTTTGGATTTTGTTTTCCCTTAATAATAACAACCTTCCTTTAAAAACTGCATTTTGTGTTAACTTGTGTTATCTGTGACTAATATTTAAATTTGTTTGATGATCTGAAACATTTAAGTGTGACAATCATGCAAAAAAAAAGAAATCAGGAAGGGGGCGAACACTTTTTCACACCACTGTATCTTAAATAATAATAATACCTTATTACCCCACTAGAACACTGCGCTCCCAGGATTCAGGGTTAGTTGTGGTTCCTCTCCGAGTCTCCGAAAGTAGACTTGGAGCCAGAGCGTTCAGTTATCAAGCTCCTCTCCTGTGGAATCACATCCCAGTTTGGGTTCAGGAGACAGACACCATCTCCACATTTAAGAGTAGGCTTAAGACTTTCCTCTTTGATAAAACTTATAGTTAGGGCTGGCTTGGGTGAGTCCTGAACCATCCCTTAGTTATGCTGCTATAGGCCTAGACTGCCGGGAGACTTCCCATGATGCACCTCTCTCCTTCTCTCCCTCTTCATCTGTATGCATTTTTATCCCATTATTGCATGTTACTAACTCGACATCTTCTCTCTCCCGTAGTTCTGTGCTTTCTCGTTTCTCTCCTCTCTCCTTCTGTCGCTTTCAGCAGGTATTTCTGCCTCCAGAGCTGCAGAGTCTAGATCTGTGGTTGTGGGCCACCTGCTGCCCCCGTGTTCCTGCAGAGTCTGGATCTGTGGTTGTGGGCCACCTGCTGCCCCTGTGTTCCTGCAGAGTCTGGATCTGTGGTTGTGGGCCACCTGCTGCACCCGTGTTCCTGCTCGACAACTGCTGCTACAGTTGTTGTTATTGGCTCTGTTACTAATAATGTCATTATTTTTCCTATGACTGTCATTCCTATTATCATTAATTTATTAATATTAATGTTACCACTACCATTACATTATTACTGTTTTAAAATTCTAGGTGGAATTTGCATTGTGCTCCCCCCCTCTCTAATCCTCCCTCTCTCTCAATCTCTCTCTCTCTTTCTCTCTCAAAACACGGCAGCGGCGGATGGCCACCCGCCATTGAGTCTGGTTCTGCCCGAGGTTTCTGCCTGTTAAAGGAAGTTTTTCCTTGCCACTGTAGCCAAGTGCTTGCTCATGGTGGAATTTGTTGGGTCTCTGTAAATAATATTATAAAGAGTACGAAGAGTTCGGTCTAGACCTGCTCTATAGGAAGTGCAATGAGATAACTTCTGTTATGAATTGGCGCTATATAAACAGAATTGAATTGAATCATCCTCTGTGGTATTCTTTTTCTCTCTCTGTGAGGCACATTGTACTTTGTTTTGATAAGTGCTCTTTAAATAAAGTTTATTATTATTAAATATTAAAAATGTATAAATGAATTTTTTTTTACATTATCCACTTGTTTGTATTTTATGGTTCTGTTTTATGGTGGCCGAAAAGGGCAAACGCACTGTAGCTTAAGAAAACACATATAAATAGACAAAATACAAACAAATTAAGAAAACAACTTAATCAATTTGACAACACATGCGCAGCATTTAGAAAATGCGCTGCAAATACACGACGACAACAGAAGTATTTCCAGAGAACACTAAAAAGGTTTGTGACTCATGAAGTCGGTCCATAGTCGGTCATTGTTTTTCTGTTATTTTGTTTTGTCATGTTTCTCCACTTTGCACTGTCTGATCTGCAGCGGGCACTGACCTCGCGGGAGCTTGCAGATTCAAAGAAAAAGTTTGTAAATCATTTTTGAAACTGAAAATTGAGGTGACTTTTCAGCGCATGTGCAGAGTAGAGCAATAGCAGCAGTCAGAAACCAACAGAAACATGAATAGATGATACACGGACCTGATTTCAATAACTTCACGAGTCACAAACATGGACTGTATGAAACAAACTGTGGTAACGACAAGCGTGTCTTTTTTAGTATCATACAAGTGATAGTAGAATAAAGTGACTGGATATTTATTACTTACTACTACTGACTTTGTGCAAAAAGTGTATCAGTATTACGAGCTTCAGAAAGTGTTTTGCTGCAGCAAATGAACGGAGCAGAACAGAAAGCAGTTGGGGGCGTGGCTCTACACCTGGATTACTGCACCTGAAACTATGTAAATATAAACACTGATGTTTTACACATGAACTACTGGTGATGCTAAAATCAATTTTCCATGAGGACACGGCACCGACTCATAGTGTTGGTGAAACTTACATTGACCTTTTACATCTTAGCATCAGTTTTATGAGTTGAAGTTGTAGCTGTGGTGTTGAGTTCAACCTGAGCTTCAGTCCTCTGCAGCTGTTTTATTCACAGCAGACAGATTCAGTCCTGCTGGAGTTCAGTGAACTAGAGAAGAACACCTGTCATGTCCATGCTGGAAAATCAGTGTTTCCTGTTTTAGCCTACCAGTTTCATACCATCACCTAATACTACAAGCTTCCATTATGCACTTATATACTAAAAACATTACAAAGAGAAACTAAATGTGTCCTGTGTGCACAGTTTTGGTTTGAAGGCACATGGAGAACAGCAACACTGGCAGCAGCATGATGCTCTGCCAATCAGGCGATAGTGAAGGAAGTTTTTATCATTGTGTCATAAACACAAACTATTCAGCGTATAAGTGCAGCGTATGCATTTTTAATACAATACTGCAGTTAAAGTCCACTAATAAAGAAAATGTGTTGCTCTTCTTGTTCTTGGGAACTTTGGAGACTTTGAGATGAGTCAGAACTTCTCGTACATATAAAAGTTTGTTTACAATATGTTCACATTTGAGTGATTAATGACTGAATGATCTTCAAATATGAGGAAACAGATTTCTGTAGGTAAAAAACATGTTTAGAGACCTGAGGAATCCTAAAGAGGCATGCAGTGAAGAATAACGGCTCTGTTGGCAGTCCTGCAGGTCTGGTGCAGATCAGCTGGAGTTGAAGGTGCACAGACCCTTGTCTTGTGCGAACCCTAAAGTTACACTTGCATTATCTGATGTTTGGGCAATTAAATGAATCATCATTATTATGTATATCTAACCTGTTTAGTGCTGTTTTACCAAACTGTAATAATTATCTGACACCAAACATGGCATTTCTAACACTGTTTAAACTGCTGTAATAAACATAAAACTATTCATTCAATCACAAAACCACATAGTAATGTGAAGATCCTCAACATGTGGAATTATGAAATTTAAATCTCAGTCAGTGTGTCTTAGTTTAATAACTTAGGTGTGAAATTAATGAGTGCTCTGATGACCCCCCTCTAATAAAACAGGTTTGAATGTTTCTAAAGGAAAACAGAAAGGATGAGATACTGGTAGGAGGGAGGAGAGATCTGTGAAATCATGTGAACACAGAGCGTCCCTCCCTTCTGCTGATGGAGGATAAAAACTCTCCTCACAGCATCACAGAGATCCTGAAGCCCACAGCACAGGTAAGAACACTTTGATAGAGGAATGATGAAATACTTTCAAATAAAGATTTTAGACTCTATATAAAGCTTAAAATGGGACAAAGATTCACTTGACATACTAACTGATATTTATAGCTGTTTTCATTCATCAGTGTGTTAAGTTCACTCTTGTACAAGAACACTGGCAACCCAGAAGTTGTTCTTATTAATGGTTTATAAGTTATCTATTAAGCATTCGTCATTTATTTATTTACCATTAACTAAGCCGTTAGTTACAACTTATGGCTCTTTTCCACTTAATGACACGTCTTCTGGAGTTTTCCCTCACCTGGACTTGTAAGAACCCGTAAGGTCTTGGTGCTAGGTTATTCCTTGCTTTCCTACTGTGTGAAAACCAGCTTTGGATAAACGTCAATAAAAAGGCGACAATACTTTGGATGACTTATTCTAGGAGTAACCCTGTCTCCTACAAAACACGTTTGTGTCCTACTAATTTGCTTTGCCAAATACGTTTTGGAGGACACATAATTTCTGTGTGGATTTGTGAGGAAGTTGACAGTAATAAGGTGTCGCCCATTGAACATTATCATCCGTCCCTCCAGTTTGACCACTTATCCAGGTCCAGGTCGTAGTGGCAACAGGGTAAGTAACGTTGCTGAGACGTCCACGTCCTCCAGCTACTTCCTGGGTAAACAAGGTTTACCCTTGAGAGTCTGTCATGAAAATCACAAACAGAATCGGTGGCAAGGCACAACACTAGTGGAGTCCAACAGCCACAAGGAAGTACTTTTGCTGAGAATACAAGATAAGATACGATAAGATAGAAGTTTATTAATCCTGAAGGAAATTATTGTGCCAGATTGTTCAAGAATTGCAACATACATTAAGAATAAAAAACAATATAGTAATGTGTATAAAGAGTAAATGCTAACACAAGGAGTGCCTAATAGAATAACAATAGAAGTAAGATAAATTAGTAAAATAAAATAGAAAAGTAATATGAGCTTATTAAGAGCAATACAAACAATAGAACTGGATGCCCATGACTGGGATTCCAGAAATTTGTTTTATTGTTTTTTCTTACTGTCTTCTGTGTAGAGGCTGGTCCTGTTATTACGTCGTATTGCACATGATGATGATATTGCACATGGCTGACCCGTTAAAAAGTGAGTTCAGATGACTGTATGTCTGAGGATCAGTCTCAGTGTTCGATGTTTCAGCTGTCCTTTCTGCAGAAGGGGAAGGAGTTATACAGTTTGATGGCCACTGGTAGAAAAGACTCCTGTTGCGTTCTGTGGTGCACCTCGGTGGTCTCAGTCTACAGCTGAAGGTGCTCTGATATGACTCCAGTGTGGCGTGCAGGGGATGAGAGGCATTGTCCATAATACTGAGTAGTTTCCTCCTCTCTGACACCTCCACCAAAGACTTCAGTTCCACTCTCAGGACAGAACCAGCTGTCCTGATGAGCTTATTGAGTCTATTAGCATCAGCTGCCTTCACCCTGCTGCCCCAGCTCACTACAGCCAAAGATGACACTGGTTCTGCAGACGCTGAAAGATCTGAGTATCCTGAGAAAATACAGGCAGCTCTGACCTTTCTTGTACAGAGCCTCTGTGTTTTTAGTCCAGACTATCTTAATGTCTATATTGTACAATGTCCACTTCTGTTCCCCTGATGCTGACTGGGTTCGGACAGGTCCTCTGCTTCCTAAAATCCACCACCAACTCCTTTTATGATGTTGAGGTGATTCAGTTCACACCACTCCACAAAACTGTCCACCACGCTCCTGTACTCAGCCTCTTGTCCCCTGCTGATACAGCCCACAATGGCAGTCATCCAAAAATTTCTGCAGGTGTAGAGTGTGAACAGGAAGGACCGTCACCTGAGGTGCCCCGTACTACTCACTATTATGTCCGACACGTTGCTCTGTAGCCTCACATACTGTGGCCGACCTGTGAGGTAGTTGGTGATCCAGGCCACTAGTCCTCTGCATCCACCTGCATGTCCAGTTGCTTATTCCTGTGCAGGGCAGGTCGTATGATGTTAAAAGCACTGGAGAAGTCGAAGAACATGACTCTCACAGTTGAGTATAGGACGGACAAAGCTCTCACTCCAGTCAAGTACTGGATGGCCCGTAGCAACTGCCCTGCCACACCATACCCCCAAAGTGACAAGGTCAGGGTCACCCCAAGTGACAAGGTCATGAGGAGATTAAAGGACCGGTTTTCTATGCACTGTTGCTGGTCGTGAGGCAACATGTGGATCTAGAACCAATATGGGATTCAACAAAGGAGGAGGAGTATGTGCTACTCCCACGGTCTGTGTATCATCTGTTCATTCAATTATTTCATTCAATCTGGAAAACAAAAAAATTAATTGTCAAAAGAGGATAATTCTCCTGTCCTATAAACAAAACAAAACCAAAAACAGTCTTATTTCTGTTTTCTATTGTTATGTGTTGTACTGTTTCTCCGCTGTGCGCAGCCTGTACTACAGCGTGTACGAACCTCGCAGGGGGAATACCTAGTTAAAGGAAAAGTTTGTGAAATTGAAAATTAAGGTACACTTTAAGGAATTTGAAAAACATTGTAGGAACATTTTTATACGGAGCCCCCTAAAGGTTATGGCAAAAAAAATTTCGAGGACTACTTTTGCATTCCCTCACAATATGTTTTGCGTTACCTCGCAATACTTTTCTTCTTCCATTCCTTCTCAGCCATATGTCTATTTGAAATGGAAGGTAGTGTGGAGATTCGCAAGTTAATGCATTTAGCATTGTTTATGGACACCTCACCTTATATGATGTCCATTGTCCTGCCTCGGCTGGATTGCAGCTGCCTCCTGTCCTGGTTGGGTCTCAACCTCCTGAAATTCCAGCAGTCACCTGAACCTGCTGAGCTGCAGCCGTTTTCTGTACTTCCAGAGCTACAGTTGTCTCCTGAACCCTCTGAGTTGCTGGAATCACCAGATTCTGCTGAGACACTGCAGTCACCAGCTCCTGAGATGCAGCAGTCGCCTGTGTCTGAAATGCTGGAATCATCATGAGCTGCAGCCTCCTGGTTTCCAGGAGCATTATTTTCTTTCTTTTAAGCCATGACTGAAGAGCCACGGTGTAGCAGTCAGTCATGGTAACGCTGCCTCCTCATGTTTGTCATGTTGGTATATTATGTTGTCAGTAATAAAGTGAGGTTGATTGAAGATAATGTCTCCACCAACACTGAATTATAGACAAAGATATCCCACTTTAGTTTCCGGGACAAAATATTGTGAGAAAACAAATTAAATATGTTTGGCAGTGAATGTTGCACAGATTCAGTTTAAACATTTTGTGTTGGCAGTGAACAGACTGCATTCAGTATAAGTATTTTCTCAATATGCAGATAAAAATAAACATAATCCAGGCTGCATTATGTATTTGTTAGATTAGCTGCATGTGGACATTTAGCAGACTGGGTTCAACCCAGTGAGACAACGAGACATCACATTCATTATTGATTTACTTTCAGTTCTGGAAGCAGCCACTTCCACCACAACACTATTAAGCCTTAAACACTGTTTTCTTTACATGTGAACTGTAATCTTTAGTAAATGATGTAAAATATTCAATAGCAGCAAAATCATCACATCTGTGCACTTGTTACCAGTCTGATGTAGATTTGATTGTAATTATTACGCAGAATAATTTCATTGTGTAACTTTTCTTCATCACAGATTAATGAAAATGTAGTTAAAGTTATTGTTTTGTTTGTTTTTTTATCCAGACACCAGCACCTGTTTCAGCCTCACTGTGTGGAGCCCTCGCTACTCACCATGGCAACGGAGTGAGTAACACTAACACAATATTAAAACTAAATGCAGTAAAGTGTGTGTAAATATATCGATATATTTACACACACACATATATATGTATATATATATAATCACAACAACATGTAACATGTGTCACTAAAGTTAAATCAGTTTAAAGTTTTTACATGCCGAAGAAGAAATATGTAAAAGATTAAATACAATTAATTTTATGTTAAAAATGTAAAAGTCAAGACATCAATCTGACTGTCAAACCAGAAACATTTCTGTTGCACTTTCAACACGACAGTCTGAACTGAATGATGTCAGATTAATACAAAGACTACGGCAGCTCAGTTTAATATGTAGAGCGAGAGAGATTATAAATGCGCATCTTGTAACATTACAGCCTTCTGATAATAATACAGTAGTCATTTCAATTTTCATCTCTTATACACAAACAAATGAAGAGTTCATGAAAGAGCCCATTTTAAGTTGCTGAGAATCTTCTCAGATCAGTCTGTGAAAACTATTTTCCTCTCGTTTAATCCTTATTTGTTCTCATGCTGGATATTCATTTATTCTTCCATGCAGCTGGCATGAATGAAAAGTAACAATATAAGGAGGCTGTTGGTCAGATTATTACTGACCATTATTACATTACATTATTACTGTGGAGTGTTTTTAACCTCTCTGATCTGAGAAGATTTTCCTAAACAACTTAAAACGGGTTCTTTCATGAACTTAAAGTTAGTCCTCAGTTGGAACCCGCTGACCTGGGCCTGATGTTTGCACGTTGTCTGTCTGCATGGTCAAAAATAATCTTCCATGCTAAAAACTTATATTATCAATACTGTAACACTTTACTTTAAGTCCCCCTATTTATCATTTATAATCAGTATATAAACATGTAATATTTTTAAACACACTAATGTAGTTGTAAGCAGGACATTTTAAGTGTTTATTAATGCACAGTATCTGACAATGATTATAACTTCTCCTATGAAGACATGTTTTCTATTATTACAAACTGTGTTTTACTATATTGTCATTCATTGTCTGTTTATACAGCAGCCTCTTGTGGTTGTCCACAGGAGGACTTATAGTTGTTAACAGACACATTAATAAACATTGACACTCCCTGGCCACTTTATTAGGTACACCTATACAATACTATGCAATCCAGTACAACAGCTCAGTGTTTTCCTTTCTGAAGCCCATGATAGTCCGAGAGGTGTTAATTCATTCATATGTTTATTACTGAGGTCTTAGTCAGTGGTGTTGTACTGGACTGTTATATTAAAATGAGTGTAATATTCCCCCGTTTGTAAATAATGAACACATATTTACATTAATACCTCTGACAGTATCTGTCAAAACATTTTTATCTATGTAAATGTAGAATTAATGGCTGAGCTGTTCTATTGGACCGCATGAGACTTTACAGGTGTACCTAATAAAGTGGCCACTTAGTGCATATCTGCTAACAACTACATTAGTGTGTTTTAAACCATTTATTACATGTTTATACATCGTTAATGAATGTTTAAAGTAAAGTGCTGCCTTTAAAACTGCCTTTTAAATCATTTTCAAATAGTTTCTAATGTTTTAAGATATATTACCTTTTTATTGATTTTAATGCATTATGTAAATCCCTTAAATTACCTGTGTGTGCCTTCAGATGGGTTGTAATCCCTTTTCAAAATCAGAAATGTGCCATAACAACACTGATACACTTTTAACATGCAGCTGCAACATTTTGGACCAAAACGGTTTTGTTCAAATCAGTAATAAGAAAATATTTTTTTGTATTATTATATTTAATTTGATGTAGCTTTTAACAATGAATAGAAAATAACATGTTGAGATCACAGACAGTATATAAAGTCGGACGACGCGTCTCCACTTCCTCCCCCTGTACAAAAATGAAGCCAAAATATCCTGGATACGGGAGCTGCGATCTTCAGTCAATCATGACGTAAACCCCCTTTTTGCAGCATCAAATAACTAATTAAAACCTGAAAGACAGAATTGAGTTGATTGAACGTAAACAGAGAGAAATCCAACAGACTCAGGAGCTTCTGAAGAAATATGAACAAGAGATGAAGAACAAAGTTCACTGTAGAAGTTGCAAAGTTATCAGAAAAATGAACACTTGAACAAACATCAGCATGATAAGAACTACCTAAACTGACAGAAACCATGTTTGGAACAAAACATTTTCAGGTGTACTTTGACTTTTTAGTTTGGCTCATGTCCCATCCACTAATATGGAGGGGGCGGGGTTTATTACATGTACTGCAGCCAGCCACCAGGGGGCTGTTTTGGCATTCACTTTTGGGGAGCTGTCATGTCGTCCATCTTTGTATACAGTATATTGTTGAGATGTACGAGGAGGGAAGAGTCAAATCTATACATGAAATTTACACATGAAAATGATTTACTTCTTCGACAGGAATACTAACACCTCACCCAAATATGATGACATCATTTCTAAAAGTGTTCTTATCCAATCAGGATCTCCTGCTCGCTACCAGCTGAAACCAAAGAAAGAGAATATTGGAACTCTAACAAGAATGACTCTTGGTGAAAAACATGTGAACAAAATAAACAAAACCATCTTGCTTGTTGGTGAAACAGGATCAGGAAAATCTACTCTGGTCAACGCTCTGGTCAACTACGCCATGGGAGTGAAGTGGGAGGACGATGTCTGGTTTCAGATCGCAGAGGACGAGAGAGAAGTCAGTCAGAAAGTCAGACATCAGATGTGATCGTGTACCAGATCTTTGGTTTTGAAGATGAAACTCTGCCCTACTCTCTGACCATCATCGATACTCCTGGATATGGAGATACCAGAGGGACTGAACAAGATCTAAAAGTCAGTCACAGATTATTTGACTGGTTCCGCTCAGAGGATGGAGTTCATGAGATTAATGCAGTGGGTCTGGTGCTGAAGGCAACTGAGAATCGACTGAGTGACCGACTGAGGTACATCTTTGATTCAGTGATGTCTCTGTTTGGAAAAGACATGGAGAAGAACATTGTTGCCCTCATCACACACTCAGATGGTCTGACACCTGAAAATACCCTTAAAGCTTTAGAAGATGCAAACATTAAGTTTGCCAAAGATGAGGATAACCAGCCTGTTCACTTCCTGTTCAATAACCACCAGACCACACAGAAAACACAGAAAACAAAGAAAAATAAGGTTGCTTTAAAAAGTGGATGGGACGTAACAACGGAAGGAATGAGTCAGTTCACAGACTTCCTGGAAAAAGCTGCACCTCAGAAGTTGATAACAACTGTTAAAGTGTTGAATTCACGCATCAGACTGACAGCCTGCATCCAAAACCTGCAAGAGAGAATCACGTTCACTAAACTAAAACAGAGAGAAATCCAACAGACTCAGGAGCTTCTGAAGAAATATGAACAAGAGATGAAGAACAATGAGAAGTTCACTGTAGAAGTTGAGGAGGTCTACAAAGATACAGAAACTATCAGTGGTGGGATGTGGGGGTTGTTATTTTCTGAAGGAGCTGTCTGCTGTAAAGTCTGTGAGGAGAACTGTCACTATCCTGGATGCACACTGGCCCGGAGTCCAGAACTCTGTGAGGTCATAAAAGATGGCCGCTGCACTGTATGTACCAGGAAGTGTCCTGCATCAGATCACGTGAAAGAAGACTGGATCTATGTGAACAAGACAAGGAAAGTTCAGATGACCAAAGAAAAAATAAAAAAGAAGTATGAAAAGAATAAAGCAGAGACTGGGAGGAAGGTAAGCCTTTTGGAAAGTCTTAAAAAGAGATGGAAGAACTTCAGAAAGAAAAGGATCGGTTGTTGGAAAAGTCCTTCAAGCATGTTCTCAGACTGGAGCAGTTCGCCTTGAATGTTGACTCACTGTCCACTTATGTCCACCTGGACTTCCTGATTGAGAAGATGAAGGAGAAAGGAGACGCAGAGAAGGTCCAGAAACTGGAAGAGATGAAACGCCGAGTGGATAAAGATGCAGGAAGCCGAGCAGGACTGCGGTACAAACAAACAGCAGCTGGTAAAGCATTGATGAAGAAGTAGGTGACAACATGACTGAGAGCAGACAGCTGTAGAAAACAAGGTCAACACTGTTGATACAAATGCTTTAACATTGCAAAAGGCTTTTTCATTATAGTTCTATGAAGTGGGATGTTGATGTAATAACTGCATAAGAAAATTGAAATGTAATCATCTTTTAAATGTGTAATTCCTGGAAACAGCGCCCTCTGCAGCCTAGTATCACCAGGAGTATGAATAACACGCCAATGTCATATCACGCCATTTAGTCTGTACTGACTTCTATTGTGCAGAGAGAGCGCGTCATAAAGAAAACAATGTGACGTAGTTTATAGAGCAACAAAGTCCAAGTATGGAGGTGGTCGGGTTGGATGGATGGTACACACACGGGAGAAAGTTTTAACTTACTTAGCTCATGTTACATACGCGGCTTACGTAACGTACTTATTTGAACCCAAACCAAGTAGTTTTGGTGCCTAAACCTAACCAAACTGCAACCGTTTCACAACGTTAACCATTTGTTTATTACTGTTACCATGACCACAAAGGTCACCTGACTTCGTCCACAACTCGTGAAATGCGGCATCTGTAACGGTGCTAAAGGACACTTGAAGTGTCCTGGTCCTGGTTTTAAACGCAGTGAGGACGCCCCCTGGTGTTCCATGTTGAGTACAACAGCTCCCTCCCTCCCCTACGTCACAAACTAAACACAGAAAATACGTTTATTTTTCTTTAGTTTCTTTGTGTGAGTTGACTGTTTTGAAGGTTTTTCTAATGTGTGATTTATTCTGATGTGACTCTGTTGACATGAAACACATCACTGACATACAGCGGTGTGAAAAAGTGTTTACCTTCCTGATTTCTTATTTTTTTTGCATGTTTGTCACACTTAAATGTTTCAGATCATCAAACAAATTTAAATATTAGTCAAAGATAACACAAGTAAACACAAAATGCAGTTTTTAAATGAAGGTTGTTATTATTAAGGGAAAACAAAATCCAAACCTACATGGCCCTGTGTGAAAAAGTGATTGCCCCCTAAACCTAATAACTGGTTGCTCCACCCTTAGCAGCAACAACTGCAACCAAGCGTTTGCGATAACTTGCAGTGAGTCTTTTACATCGCTGTGGAGGAGTTTTGGGCCACTCATCTTTGCATAATTGTTGTAATTCAGCCACATTGGAGGGTTTTCGAGCATGAACTGCCTTTTTAAGGTCATGCCACAGCATCTCAATAGGATTCAGGTCAGGACTTTGACTAGGCCGCTCCAAAGTCTTCATTTTGTTCTTCTTCAGCCATTCAGAGACCCCACAACAACATCCAAAGAGCTGCAGGCCTCACTTGCATCAGTTAAGGTCAGTGTTCATGACTCCACCATAAGAAAGAGACTGGGCAAAAATGGCCTGCATGGCAGAGTTCCAAGACGAAAACCACTGCTGAGCAAAAAGAACATTAAGGCTCGTCTCATTTTTGCCAGAAAACATCTTGATGATCCCCGAGACTTTTGGGAAAATACTCTGTGGACTGACGAGACAAAAGCTGAACTTTTTGGAAGGTGTGTGTCCCATTACATCTGGTGAAAAAAGTAACACCGCATTTCAGAAAAAGAACATCATACCAACAGTAAAATATGGTGGTGGTAGTGTGATGGTCTGGGGCTGTTTTGCTGCTTCAGGACCTGGAAGACTTGCTGTGATAAATGGAACCATGAATTCTGCCGTCTACCAAAAACTCCTGAAGGAGAACGTCCGGCCATCTGTTCGTGACCTCAAGCTGAAGCAAACTCGGGTTCTGCAGCAGGACAATGATCCAAAACACACCAGCAAGTCCACCTGTGAATGGCTGAAGAAGAACAAAATGAAGACTTTGGAGCGGCCTAGTCAAAGTCCTGACCTGAATCCTATTGAGATGCTGTGGCGTGACCTTAAAAAGGCAGTTCATGCTCGAAAAACCCTCCAATGTGGCTGAATTACAACAATTCTGCAAAGATGAGTGGGCCAAACTTCCTCCACAGCGCTGTAAAAGACTCATTGCAAGTTATCACAAACGCTTGATTGCAGTTGTTGCTGCTAAGGGTGGAGCAACCAGTTATTAGGTTTAGGGGGCAATCACTTTTTCACACAGGGCACTGTAGGTTTGGATTTTGTTTTCCCTTAATAATAACAACCTTCATTTAAAAACTGCATTTTGTGTTTACTTGTGTTATCTTTGACTAATATTTAAATTTGTTTAATGATCTGAACCATTTAAGTGACAAACATGCAAAAAAAACAAGAAATCAGGAAGTGGGCAAACACTTTTTCACACCACTGTATATAATATATATAAAGCAGTTAAACATGAAGAGTTTTCTCATGTTAATCAGTTTGTACAGAGGACGCTACAGAACTGAACTCACGCAGAAATCTTCTGCTGTGCTGGAGGTGAATCCAACGTTCAGACTTCAGTGTTTGTGAAGAGTCATGAAATCGAATGTACTTTGATGAGATTTATACGCTGGTTTCTTCATGTGTCTTCGTGCTTAGAATTGCTAGTTCAAATGTTTCAGAAGACACAGGCCATGTGGAAACGTGTGGATCCATTTATGTTGTACTTTAGTTTTTAACAAGCCATATTTTACTGATTGCAATATATTCTGTCAATCCACATGAAATCCTCCTGATTGATGCAGTTTTCTGTGAATCATTAATAAAATCTGCTTCGTGACCTCAGTTTGCTCTGAGTGTCTTCACCCTATCTCCTTGATAGAAACTGGAAACATCTGGATAAATATTGTTATTTATATAAAAAATGTTTGGCAAAAAAATCGAACTACTATTTCCAAAGTCAGCAACCTTTAACTGAACCGAACCTTTAAGCTCACTAAATACGATTAACTTCTATCTTTACTACACAGAGCTCTGTCCGTTACTGCTTTATCTTTGATTGGTGATCAGCTCGAGCGTCTTTTAGGAGACTTGTCTGTGAATAAAAACAGCTTAAAGAAAATGCAGAGGAGTTGAGGACTTTTTTCAGCCCTGAGTAATGTCTGCAGGCTTCCCCACAACAACCTGTGGGCAGCTCTTTACCTGAGAGGCAAAGTCGGGCCAAATGCTGTGAGGTGATAACAGAAGGAGACTCAGGTGATTTCATCTTTTTGATGAACTCAGAGCTTCTAACATCTGGATTTTGGTGGTTGGACAGTCAGAGAGACTGTCAAAGTGAGGGGGACGTGTCCCCCCATCCCCAGTGGGAATTACACCCATATCCATTCCTGACTCTATGCCCATGCCTATAATAATAATAATAAATATTAGTATTACAGTTTTTTCCAGTTGCTAACGAGCGTTGTTCAACACTGAAACCACATTTTCAAAACTCTTCACACAGTCAGCGAAACAGAAGTCCATGCAGACCAAACTGTGAACCATTTTTCATCGCTTTCAGACAAAATGCATTCAGCGACCGCACGTTTCAAAGTTCAGGAGCTCTTTTCCCGTTCGTCCTCCACAACATGCAAAACACTGTGTGTTTTCAGCACGTTGTTCTGACGCTAACACACTGCATTCAAAACTGAATGATGGCACATGCCAAGCATTCACGCAGTGATTATATTAAAATGCTGAAAGTAAACTAAAACACTGGAGGCAGTGGAGACGTTTCTCCTGCAGGCTGCCGGGGCTGGATCAGACGTCCCAGGAGGATCAGACGTCCCAGGAGGATCAGACGTCCCAGCAGGAAGTTTCCGAGACGCCGGAGACGACATCAGATGTGATGCTGATGAGGACAGAGAGAGCAGACTAGAAGCACCGCTGTAATTTACTATAACGAACAACTACACATGTTGTTGCAGTAATGTGTAGGATGTATTTTATTTATTCTTTTTTTATTATCATTGCAGCCCTGGAGGTTTCCCTCTTTTTCACCTTTTGGTTCTAATTTTCAAGTTCTATATTCATATAAAAAAATGAAATTTTGATTCATTTCTGATTCATTTTCTGCTTTCAGTAAAGTGAAACTGTGTTACAGTATTTATGTGGAAAATCAGTGAAACTTTAAAAAAGAAAAGTTCCTCCATCATGTGATGCTCCCTGTTGTTAGTGTGTTTAGGTCAGTGTGTGAATGAAATGTGTGTTTCTGAATGAGAAGTGTTGCCAGTGTTTTGTTTTGTAGGTGAGATCAGCTGTTTGGCCAACATTCATGCTGCTGATGCAGACTGAGTGAAGAGTTCTGAAAATGTGGTTTCAGTGTTGAACAGCTTGTTAGCAACTGGAAAAAACAGTAACATCTGTATTGTTGCCACTGAGAAACGTCTCAGTGTAGCTCCTGACTCTGGCCACTAGAGGCCAGTGAAAGCTCGTGATTTTACACCAAAGACAACAAACAAACTCAGAGAAGACTTTAGGAATAAAATCGGGACAGACAAAAAGACATTCATTTAGGGTTTATTGTATTAGAACGACACTTTGCAGACTTATATTGTTTGATAACTAAATGAACACTGAGATTATGAATGCAGATACAGATAGCATTAGGCCTTTCAACAGCAAGGCCATTCAAAGTGTTTTACAGGAGACAGAAAGAGAAGCTAAAGGCCTATATAACTATATATATATATATAGTTATATAGTTATATAGTTGAAGACATAGACATCAGTTTTAACTGAAGAGGCAGAGACAAACAGAGAGTTTACGGCTTGGATTGAAAAGAAGTGATTAGTAAAAGTTATTAGCAGTTAACTAATTGGTGGATTTTATGATTTTACAAACAGTTGATGTGTGAAACGTGACTGGTTGTATTTACAGTCTCCACGACACTAACTGAGGTTTGGTCCTCAGAGATTCTGTGTTTAATAAGATTATTATTCATCACTGTTTTCCAGCTCATTATCACAGCATCATGCATCATGCATGTCTTGTTTGCTGGTACTTTCTCCTGTGTGCACTGACGTAAAGGCGAGCTGCTGTAACAAAGAGTTTCCCTTCGGGGATCAATAAAGTATTTCTGATTCTGATTCTGATTCATAAATCATTCACTGCAGTAAGTTAATGATCACTGGCTGCTGCTCATACCAACACAACACTTCCTGTGTGTGTTACAAAATAATACACAGTAAAAGCCTTTTATTGTGAAGACAGTGGTAGACTTTTACTGTGAAACAACCACAGGAAGTGTTGACGATGCTAGAGAGGTTAGCTAACGAACACTTGACTCAAAAACTGTTTCTTCTGAGTGGAAATATAATACAAGTACTACCAACACAGTGACACTGAATATCTGCAAGTAGTTCTTATTTAGTTATTGAATTCAAACAGCTGCAGCTCGGGTCTTTAAGGAAACATGTTTCTGAAATTAACGTGAATGTTTTTAATGAGAAACACAAGATCATTGAGGTTCCTCAGAGATGACCGGACAGCCAATCACAGGAGAGAACATTAGATCTCCATGGCGACGCGGATCGTTTGGGGAAGGGCAGCCTCGGTGTCAGACTTCCTGTTTGCTGTTTCCAGCTGAAGATAAAAACAGTAACGTGTCGGTAAGTTGCTGCTGGATGAATTCTTACACAAGATATTTGATATTAGAGTTTTTATAACTTCCAGCTGTTAATGTTGTTCCGCCACGAGCCCGTCAGCTCTCCAGCTTCCTGCTGTCACGAGCCTTCAAAGCGGTGTAGACCAGACCAGAACCAGAACTACTCTGATCCTTTAGTAAAAGTAGCAACACTGCAGTATAAAAGTACAGAAGTATTATCAGCAAAAAGTCCTTAAAGTAGGCAGCTTATACTGCAGCCAGAGAGTATTAGTTCTGATATTAATAGACTGTTAATGCTGATGCATTCATGTGTACACAGCATTTTACTGTTGTAGCTGCTCCAGGTGGAAACCATTTTATATTCTGTTGGGTAGTTTCATCTTATTTTATGTGTAAAATCTTCGAATGAAAACCAGCTCCAGCTGTCAGAGAACTGCAGTGAAGGAAAAGTACAATGTTTCCCTCTCAGCTGGAGTAGAAGTTTAAAGCAGAAAATGGAAATACTCCAGTAAAGGACCTCGACGCCGTTCATAAGTACAGTACTGGAGTAAACGTACTCAGTTACTTTCCACCGCTGCTTTAGACTAACCAGTTTCCACGTCTTTGAAGAAACTTCGTCACCTCTACGAACACGTCTTCACAGGTGACGTTATTAAATGAAATGTCAGTTAGAAGCTTTTGAGACAACAGCAGCTCACCTGAACTCAAACTGCAGAATCACAATATTTCACAAGTTGACATATATCTGGTATTTGGGGTCTGACCGCTAACTGACATTCATACGACCCTCAGATGTAGCAGCCACAGTTCATTAAAGACAGTTTGTTCCCTGGAAAGTGTAAAAGTGTCGATATCCGACGTGTTCTTCGTGGTAACCAGTCAGAGGAAAACGGCTGCAGAGCGTCTCTTTGAATGACTGAAATACTTTGATTCATTTCACCGTCCGTCCTTTGAATAACAAACTCTTTGTGTTGGTGCCGTCAGTGATGGCGGGGACGTCGAGACACGATCGAGAGATGGCGATGAACGCCAAGCGTCGGCTGTCGGAGTGTTCGGACCCGGTGGAGAGACTCAGACTGCAGTGTCTGGCCAGAGGATCGTCAGGTATCAAAGGTCTGGGCAGGTGAGCTCCTCACACATCCTCTACCTGTTCAGATGTAGCTCGTGAAGGACGAAGATCACAGCAGCCAATCAGATTTCTTAAACGTGAACACTTTGACCCCATCATGAAGACAGCCAATAAAAGATCTAATGAGAGGAGCACAGCGGAGTCTCCTCCTGTAACTCCGTCAGACTCTCGACCGACAGTTTTTAAAGAAAGGATCAGAATCGATGCAGCAGAGCCAGAGATACCCTCTTCTTTATTCCACACATTCTTGGTCAAAACCTGGCGCCTACATTACCCACAATGCAACAGTTCAGCCAGAGATTGTGGAGTGTTATGCTAGCAGCGGCTAATGTAGCCTGCAGCCTGCAGCAGAGGCGAGCAGCGGGCTGCAGAGGTCTGCTGAGCTCACTTCTCTCTAATGCCACAGTTTCAAACCCTCAGTCTGCAGCCCCGCCCGACGCTGACTCGAGTGACATCACGTGAATGATGTCACTCGAGTGACATCACCTGGAGACATGTTTATTAGCGAGCTCGTCTCTGTTCAGGAGGATTGTTTGCAGTGTTTCCTGCAGCTGATAAAATAATAGATAAACCCTGAACACAACAATGACCTCCCTCCGTCGGCCGCTCTCACTGTAAGATCTGACCTGAGATCTGACCTGAGATCTGACCTGAGATCTGACCTGAGATCTGACCTGCTGTCTCTGCTGCTGCTTCCTGGAGCCTAATATTAAAAAGAAACACTGTGAAACTAATCAGCCCGAAGTCTCTGGACACTTTGCATATTATGTTGATGTTCACACCAAGACAAGCAGCTAGCAGTAGGCTGTTGTGTTGATATCAAACTTTAGCACTTTCAGCTCAGAGTTAGTCAGCCTTTCTAGCCACAGACGTTGGTTAAACATGCAGAGTTTCACTCATTGCTCATTCTGTGCACCTTCTTCTTTTTGGGAGGCATTTCCGTGCTGTCACATCATGAGTTGATACCAATAAGCTCAAAGATCAAGCTAACACTAATTATTTGTGGACTGTGACTAAAAGTGGGGGCTAAAGTCACTCGCAGTGATGCTGTAGAAGATGTTCAAGTCAGACTGTGTTCGTAACACGTGAAATCACACGAGTGAGGCAGATCTTATATTTTATATAAGAGACACAACTGATTTTATGTAAGAGGTCACAAGACAAAAGGTTAGGAGCCACTGGTTTAATCTTTAACAATGTGTTGTGTTTTATAATCAGTAACTCCCGCTGTCAGATAAATGTAGTGCAGTAAAAAGGACAATACTACTCTGTGAAATGTAGTAGACATATAAAGTAGCAAAATGAAAACATTGTACAAATACCTCAAATTTGTGCTTAAGTACTGTACTTGCAGCTTCATGTTTAGAGTTCAGAGACAAACATTCGAATTCCTAATTAAACAAAGTATAATGTTGTTTTAATGCTCTACATTCAGTATGTATGACTTTATGTCTACCTTATGTCTGCTTTATGTCTACTTTATGTCTGCTTTATGTATGACTTTGTCTGCTTTATGTATGACTTTATGTCTACTTTATGTCTGCTTTATGTATGACTTTATGTCTGCTTTATGTCTGCTTTATGTATGACTTTATGTCTGCTTTATGTCTGCTTTATGTATGACTTTGTCTGCTTTATGTATGACTTTATGTCTACTTTATATATGACTTTATGTCTACTTTATGTCTGCTTTATGTCTGCTTTATGTATGCTTTATATATGACTTTATGTCTACCTTATGTCTACTTTATGTCTGCTTTATGTCTGCTTTATGTCTACTTTATGTATGACTTTATGTCTACTTTATATATGACTTTATGTCTACCTTATGTCTGCTTTATGTCTGCTTTAGCTGCTTTGTGACGATGGTTACTCTGTTACGTGCTGAGGTCTGTGTTTTCCTGTGTCACATGAACTGTGCGTGGTGCTGCACTCGAGCCTGTGAGAGTCAGAGAGGCTGCAGGATGTTGTGATGTGTTTGGGTTTATTGTCACATCATATTGTTGTTGCTGATTTTGTGGTTTTGTTTGCTGATGCTGTAGACTGTTCTCATAACCTGCATCTGCAGATACTGTCAGTTAATACTTAAAACTTCCACTGCAGAGCTGGAAAGTAACGTTTACTCAACGACGGTACTTCAGTTCAGTTGTGAGGTGCTTGTTCTTGACTCGAGTAACTGAATCTTATACTTCTTTATACTTCCACTGCACTACGTTTATCTGACAGCTGGAGTTAGCGGTTACTCTGCAGATGAAGATTTTACAAACAGATCATGTCATTATCTTATAAAATGTGTTGCTGTGTTACAGATTAAACTCCACCAGCTACAACATTAAAATGTTGTTCACATGTTATTGCATCAATAATAATATAATACAGTGCAAATTAAATTAAAATGATTGTAATGCACACTTTGATAGCAGCCATTCTGCCTAATAAGTACTTTCACTTTGGATACTTTAAGCACATTTTGCTGATAATGCTGATATAAAAGGTTGAGTGCAGTTTTTGTTTTTGTATTTTTCGTGTGCTATTTCTACAGCAAATGATTGCTGCTTGGACTCAGTTGTTATGTTTGTAATGAAATATGAAACGACTTCATCCTGACTCAGTGTTTGTGTTTGTCAGAACCTTCAAAATAATGGATGATGACAACAACCGCTCGCTGGACCTGAAGGAGTTTCTGAAGGGCTTGAACGACTACGGGATCCTGATTGAGAAACAAGAGGCCACGGCTCTGTTTCAGCACTTCGACCGCGACGGGAGCGGGACCATCGACTTCGATGAGTTTCTCATCACCCTGAGGGTAAAGATACAGACTGGTTACTGTGCAGCTGGGGATCACTTCATGTTCCTTAACTTCCATGATCTGTTGCAGCCGCAGATGTCTAAGGCCAGGAAGGAGGTGGTCATGGAGGCGTTTCGGAAGCTGGATAAGACAGGTGACGGGGTGATCACCATCGAAGACCTGCAGGGGGTTTATAACGCCAAGTACCACCCCAAGTATCAGAACGGGGAGTGGACAGAGGATCAAGTCTTCAGGAAATTCTTAGACAACTTTGACTCTCCGTATGACAAAGATGGAAAGGTAAGAAACACTGGATGTTTTGTCACCTCAGGTGGTCTAAGTGGTAAGTTTCTGTGTCTGAAGGTCAGTAAATGTGTCAGTTTCTCACTGATCTGTTACGTCTAAAGAGAACATTTACACTGTCCCTTAAAGAAGTTGTAATCATTGAGATCAATGTATATTCATGCTGGTATTACTCTCTGAAGGTGACCCAGGAGGAATTTATGAATTATTATGCTGGTGTGAGTGCGTCCATCGATACAGATGTCTACTTTATAGTGATGATGAGAAATGCCTGGAAACTCTGACTTAGCGTCGTCCTGGTAAACGAGCTCATGGTTCGGGTGGTGGGAGGAGGGCGGCAAAGGTTTCCATTTCTATTTTAGAAAAGTCTGTCATTTCATTTTCCCCACGGAGTCTGCTCACTATTTAATCTGGAAACATTCTGCAGAGTATGTTGTATGGTTTCTATTTCTAAAATGTACCACAAAGAGAAGAAGACATTCATTATGTCCAAATGAAGTAATAATTGGACTCCAAGCACCATACAAGATACAAACCTCAGCAGGACAGTAGTTTGGTGGCAGATGTTTCTGTCTGTTCAGTGACTTTAATGCAGCAGGTTGATTGACTCTGGCTTTTCACTGTAGTTCAATAAAACCCAAATCATCCTTTTCAATTTCAGTTTCTGGACTCAGACATGTACACTCTCCTCCCTCGCTGTTTCCATCCAAATATGAAGCTCAATTGAAAGGTTTTTTTCTGTAAAAATGTCTTTTTAGTTTACTGTAAGTGTATCCTCGCTAACAGACTTCTGTTGGAGTTTTAGTTTTTAGACTTGTTTATTCCATGATGACCTCTCTAAGAGGTATATGGACACAGTTACACATAGAGAAATGAAATAAGTGAAATCCATTTTGACTGATATTTATCACTGACATACAGTTTCTCTAAGTTCAACACAGTACACGATACCCGTTGTGACAAATTAGCTTAGAGTCACTCTTTTTTTCAAAAGTGGTGGCTGTTTAACTTCATGTCCTCCCTGTACAGAATGTCTGTTGTGACGTCTTTGACAATTCAAAAATCAAGGGTCTAAGAATAGCACACATGCTGTACAGATTCCCTTTTGTGTTTTTGGTGAACTGAACATGAACTGTTCTCAGTAATTTGATTATATAAATCAAATTGACTGGACGTTTGGCTCATTTGGATGGAAACCAGCTGCTGTTTGATTAATAAACTGACCTCCTTTTTCTCTGGGATTTACTTCATAGTAAAACTCTTCTCTTACTTTCACCTTGTCTGATTCGGACCGTCGTCGTGCTGTGATTCAACAGTAAAGTCTTTCTTCTAACCAACAGGTGACCAAAGAGGAGTTTGTCAACTATTACTCTGGAGTCAGCGCCTCCATTGACAGTGATGTCTACTTTATTCTGATGATGAAAAACGCCTGGAAGCTCTAAATCTAATCAAAGGACACGAACTCCAAACTATCATTAACTGTGTTGAAAGAACACCACATGGCCTTTCAACAATCAGGGTGCATTTATACTGAATTATCATTATGTTATGTTAATTTATAAGATGTAGCTGTTTGCTACCAACAGTAATTCATTCTGGGCTTTTACAAGTTAGAAAATAGTTTCTCTAAATGAATGTAGTGTCATAGTTTAGAGAGTGACTTTGATAATTTTGCATTCTGCAGTCTGTTATTAAAAGTTTAAAATTAAACCTAATATATACATAAACATGTTGTAATGTAGGTGAACACAAGGAAACAGTATGTTTTCATAACAATTCTTTCTATTTTATTGTACATTGATATGCAACACCATAGGCTTTGTTTAAATAAAAAAACATTCGTTAGACACTATGTTGTAACAGGTACTATCAGTCATTACCATATTGTACATACAGTATATTTAGTACAGTTGAATCTGGAGAGAAATATTTCAGATTTCTTCATTCTGAGAAAATAAAGCGTACATTCTGTGTATTTATGCCAGCCGTTGCTGTAAGGAAACATGAGGTGTAGGTTGTGTCAGATATATTCAGAAGCAGCATTGTGTTTGGCGTCTCCACAAACAAAAACAGTCGGGTCAGGTCGCTGCAGCAACATACCCACAGCTCACCTGCATAATGACATATACTGGCTTTCAGTGCTGTTGGTAGGTGGAGGTGTGGACAGAGTGCTTTGTAAGAATGAGAAGAGCCTGTCCCACCTACATGGTGAACATGTACAGCAGGAGTTTTAGTTCTCTAACAGTTTAGCAGCTTTCTTTTAAAAGGACCTCACTGTTGTTTTTGTATATTTTAGCTCATTAAAGAATGGTAGTAAATCTTTATAGAGACAGGTGACAAATTAAAGGGAAAACCTGAATAAATGAAACATACTGATTGCAAATGGTTCTATACAGGACACCAGGGCTCACTGAATGGTTCTATCTTTGACAAAGAGCTCTGGAACTGTTCTGAAGGCTTGTGGTGGAACAACACCCCAGGTTGGGGTTTACTTAAATCTGTCTTTGTACATATTTGAGAATATAAAGGAGGTTCTAGGGGTCCTGTAGATGGTTCTAGTGCTGACCAAGGAGGTTCTAGTGGTCCTTTATGTGGATCTAGTGGTCCTTTAGGTGGTCTTTGAGGAGGTTCTAGGTGTCCTTTAGGTGGTTCTAGGAGTCTTTTATGAGGCTCTTGTGGTCACAGAGGAGGTTGTAGAGGTCATTAAGGTGGCTCTTGTGGTCATTTAGGGGGTTCTAGTTGTCATTTAGGAGGTTCTACATGTTCTTTAGGTGGTTCTTGTGGTCTGTTAGGTGGTTCTTATGGTCAGTGAAGAAGTTCTAGGGGTCCTTTAGGTGATTCTAGTGGTTATTGTAGTTAATATAATATGTCATTTATTTGTACATTATTTAGAGAATATAAAGTTTAGGAGGTCCTTGAGGAGGTTCTAGGGGTCCTTTAGATGTTTCTAGGAGTCCTCTAGGTGGTTCTAGTCTTCACCAAGGAGGTTTTAGAAGCCCTTTAGGTGGTTGTTGTGGTAATTTTTGGCAGTCCTGAGGAGATTCTAGAATTCTTTTTGGTGGTCCTTTAGGTGGTTTAGGTAGTCTTTATGAAGGTTCTAGGTGTCCTTTAGTTCTAACTGTTTAGGTTCTAACAGTCTGTCCTTTAGGTGGTTCTAGTGGTTACCAAGGAGGTTCTAGTAGTCCTGTAGGTAGTGACAGTGACCACTGAGGAAGTTCTAGAGGTCCTTTAGGTGGTTTTTCTGTTCCTTTAGGGGGTTCAAGTGGTCATTGAAGAGGTAATAGAAATAATTTTGGGGGTTCTAGTGGTCAGTTAGGGGGTTATAGGGATCCTTTAGGTGGTTCTAGTGGTCAGTTAGGGGGTTATAGGGATCCTTTAGGTGGTTCTAGTGGTCAGTTAGGAGGTTATAGGGATCCTTTAGGTGGTTCTAGTGGTCAGTTAGGAGGTTATAGGGATCCTAAATTCAGAATCCAGTTCAAGATTTTTGTGATAAGGTTTGAGCCTTGCATGGTCAGGCACCTGCCTACATTAAAGAGCTACTGCAGCCATATAATACCAGTAGGAATCTGAGGTCATCTGATCAGGGTTTGTTGGTGGTTCCTCACTCCAGGCTCAAGACAAAAGGAGACGGTGCTTTTGAGGTTAGGAGCTCATAAACTTTGGAACTCTCTCCCATTGGACTTAAGATGTGTGGACACTGTGAACACCTTTAAAAAGACCCATTTGTTTAGAATTGCCTTTGTTTAGCTTGTTTTTGTTTTGCCTTATGTTTTTAGCTGGATGTCTGCATTTAATGTCTGTTGCTCTGTCTCTTATTTGCTTTTTTGTCTTTTATTGTGAAGCACTTGTTAACGTCTGCTCTTGAAAGGTGCTATATAAATAACTTACTTGCTTTAGGTGGTGTTTGTGGTCATTTAGGGGGTTCTACTTGTCATTTAGGTGGTTCTTGTGGTTTATTCTGTGGTTCTGGTCATTTAGGACATTCTAGGGGTACTTTATGTGATTCTAGTGGTCATTGAGGAGGTTCTATGGGTCCTTTGGGTGATTCTAGTGGTTATTCTAGTTACTTTAATCTGTCATTCATTTGTACATTATTTAGAGAATATAAAGTTTAAGTGGTCTTTGAGGAGGTTATAGGGATCCTTTAGGTGGTTCTATGAGTCCTTTGGGTAGTTATAGTGGTCACCAAAGAAGTTCTAGAAGTCCTTTAGGTGGTTCTAGTGGTTCCTTTTTGGTGGTCCTGAGGAGATTCTAGAGTTCTTTTAGGAGAACTGAAGCTCTTTTGGAAACTCTTGGTGGAACAACGCCTCACTAACACACTTTAGATTGAGATTTACTTTCATTTGTCACCCATCTGTATGAATCCAAAGCATGCTGTATGTTGTTACACTACCTTCATGGCAGCCAACATAATCAAATTATTTCACTATGGTTTGAAACTTCCAAGACTTGCTTTAGGTAGGTAATTCACTACAGTGAACACCATGCCCAGCTAAAAGATGAACTGACCCTTTAACCAATGGGCTGCCTGGAAGCTAGTATGCTCTGGAAACGGTATTCTGTGATTTGTAGTAAAACATGCAGAAACAATAAAATGATTTTCCAAGGTTCCTCCAACAACCAACTCTGGACAACACCAGATGACTGTATGAGGAGGTATGTCAGTATACAATGTATGAGATATTATCAAAATATACTTGATATAATCATATGACATCAAAAGCAATAAAATACAAAAAGCTACATTTCAATACCTCTGGGTCAATAACCCGCATTTATCAAACTGCTACAAGTTACATTCTGGACTCAAGTGAAAGATAAAAGTAAAAATCCTCCACTTTTACTCGCATGCATAAAAATAAAAGTTATTTATCAAATTTCTTGTGCACAGACTTTGACCATTCTATCTATCAACGTTATGGAACTGACAAACTAATGGAGTGCCCCTTTAATTGCTACTGGAGATGTTAAAGTGGTCATTTAAAATTACAATTGTGTGCACCACATGATGTATGGATTTTTCTTCTTTTTTTGAAGAAGAAGAAGAATGAAGAGCGGGGCAGATTGGCTGTTCCTGCTCTAATCATACATGTGATAAATCATGCGATCACATAAATGTCTTATTCTTCACTTTTAGAGAGTAAGTACTTTTTTATTCTTCCTAGCTCTTTAGGTCAGTGGTTCCCAACCATTTTTTTTTGCTAGTGATCCTTAAAATCAAGCAATATCCACTTGTAACCACTAATCACAGGTTATGGACTTAGTGTGAGCAGTTAAACTGATTTTTCCTTTCCTCAGATTGTTTGATTTGAAGGATCTTTAGAGGCCCAAAAGGGTGAAAATATCCAGTATTTCAACAGAACCAGACTAAGACTCTACAGCCATGCTAGCAGCTCTAGCATGCTAGCATGCATGCAACCTCTCCAGGTTGGGAACCACTGCTTTAGAGAATTCTGAGATGTAAATCTCAGAAGTTTGATCTATTTGTCTGTCCATCACCATTCCTCTTCCTCCTCCTGACCTACTTGATCTGATAGAAACTGGACATGGTGACGTAAGCCTCGGCCTCATTTCCTCCACTGCTGCTTTGAGGCTGTGGTGTATCAGATCTCTCCCCGAGCTGGAGGACGTTAAGGGGGGATGGACTGGTGCTCTGAAGGCTGCCCTCTCCGTCGGAGGAGCTCCTGCTCAGTAGGGCAGACAGCTCCAGCTCCTCTGTGCTGACACTGGTGGTGCTCCTGGAGCAGTCAGAGCTCTGGGTGGAGCAGGCATGATTCGACTGTGTACCGTCATCAGCAGCAGCAGTGATCGAAGGCTCTGTTTCCTCACACGGCTGCTCCTCTGTTTTCTCCAGCGGGTAGACTGTAAGGGCGCTGAACACTTCAGGTTTAAAGTTCAATAGGAGGCCCTGCAAAAACAGAACAAATCACATTTAGTTATGATGGTATGGGTAATCAATAACTACTGTTAGTATTTATTGATTAAAGTTAAGTTAAAGTTGCATGTAAAGAAAACAAGTCCTCCAAATTAAACAACAAAATATGTTGTTTGTAACTGCTGTCCAGAACGACACACAGAAGAGTTTTCTGATCTGACGCCCCGATCAGAAGGACCGCATCATCTGTCTGTGATTTCCAAAACTGTTACAAACCACTGATGCAAAACTGAAAGCATTCTTACACCACTGTGGTTAAAGTTCCAGTAGTACACTTCCAAGTAGTACACTCTGTACACTATGTACTTACTTGTGTATTGTGTGAATTTCGACAAGGTAGTGATCGAACACAACTGTTGAGCACTTACCGGAAATGACGATTGCAACAACTGACCGCTTCTTCTTCTTCTTCTTCTTAATGGCGAATTGCAACCGTTGGCAGTACCAAATCACTACAGACTGCTAAGTTAACCCAATAAACATACCAATGGCTTCTATCTGACAACAGTATAGAATCAGAATCAGAATCAGCTTTATTGCTAAGTAGGTTTACACATACAAAGAATTTGCTTCGGTATTATGGTGCATACAATAAACATAGTAAGTAGAAAAATATAATTGGTCCTGATGGACCGCAGCCTGCTGCCGGAGGGGAGTGTCTGAAACAGTTTGTGTTCAGGGTGGGAGAGGTCAGCCTCCATCTTCCCTGCTCGCCTCAGAGTCCTGGAGGCATATAGGTCCTGGAGGGAAGGTATATTGCAGTCAATCACCTCTGCAGAGCAAATGAGAAGCTGCAGTCTGCCATTATCCTTGGCAGTGGCAGCATCGAACCAGATGGTGATGGAAGAGGTGAGGATGGACTCAATGATGGTGGTGTAAAAGTGCACCACCATTAGCCGCGTTTCCACTCAAAGTACCCGGACCTTTTATTCCCAGGAACTACTTTTTAAGAACTAAACGGTTCCTTTAGCCCACTGTTGTGTGCGTTTCCACCATGGTCTAAAGACCCGCGAAGATTAGGCAAATTACACTCATTAGGTTACACCCATCACACAGCTGCATAACTCTTCAACTGACTGGTCATCCATTTCCGTGTCTTCCACCACAGCTTACAACAGCGCAGTAGCTGAGCCGCTGCGTCAGAGAAGGTTGGCTTGTGACCCAGCAACGCATCGATCCAGATGGTCAAACCGCTGGTCGGAGCTCAACCAATCAGAAATGTTCAGCGCAGCAAGCCCCACCCCGGAAGTTCACTTTAGGTCTTGGGTGATGATGGTGCCCAGGAAGTGGAAGGACTCCACAGTGTCGACAGGGGAGTCACACTGGGTGATGGGGGCAGGTGGGGCTGGGTTCTTGCTGTAATCCACAACCATCTCCACTGTCTTGAGAGCGTTGAGCTCCAGGTTGTTCTGACTGCACCAGGTCACCAGGTGGTCAATCTCCCACCTGTAGCCGGACTCATCCCCACCAATGAGGCTAATGAGTGTGGTATCATCCGCAAACTTCAGGAGCTTGACGGACTGGTGACTGGAGGTGCAGCTACTGGTGTACAGGGAGAAGAGCAGAGGGGAAAGAACGCAGCCTTGAGGGGAACTCGTGCTGATGGTCTGGGAGTCAGAGACATGTTTCCCCAACCTCACATGCTGCCTGCTGTCGGACAGGAAGTCTGTGATCCACCTGCAGGTGGAGACAGGTGCACTCAGCTAGGAGAGCCTGTTGTGCAGCAGAGTCAGGATGATGGTGTTGAAGGCGGAGCTGAAATCCACAAACAGGATGTTGGCGTAGGTTCCTGAGGAGTCCAGGTGCTTGAGGAGTCCAGGTGCTGGAGGATGAAGTGGAGGGCGATGTTTACTGCATCGTCTACAGACCTGTTGGCTCTGTAGGTGAACTACAGGGGGTCCAGGAGTGGGTCTGTGATGGATTTGAGGTGGGACAACACAAGGAGCTCAAAAGACTTCATGACCACAGAGGTCAGGGCGACGGGTCTGTAGTCGTTAAGTCCTGTGATCCTTGGTTTTTTGGGGACAGGGATGATGGTGGAGGATTTGAAGCAGGCTGGCACATGGCATGTCTCCAGTGAGGTGTTAAAGATGTCAGTAAACACCAGAGACAGCTGATCAGCACAGTGCTTCAGGGCGGATGGAGAGACAGAGTCTGGCCCGGCTGCTTTGCAGGGGTTCTTCCTTCCTGAACAGGCTGCTGACGTCCTTCTCCAGGATGTAGAGAGTCGTTGTTGCGGTAGGAGAGGGGAGGCTTCTGGGGTGGGTAGTTGAGGAGAGGCCCAGGCCCCTGCTGAGGTGGGGGAGGTGGAGCTGATGGATGGAGTCACGGGGGATGGTGTCAGGACTGTCCCATTGTCTCTCAAAGCAACTCATTAAGTTGGTTGGCCAGGCGCAAGTCGTTAATGGAGTGGGGGGCTTTTGGTTTGTAGGTGATCTGTCTGAGCCCCCTCCAGACAGAAGCAGAGTTGTTGGCTGAGAACTGGTGTTGTAGTCTCTCTGAGTACAGTCGTTTATCTTCTCTCACCACCTTGCTAAACCTGTACTTTGACTCTTTAAACTTGTCCCTGTCTCCATTCCTGAATGCCTCTTCCTTTTCCAACCTTAGCTCTCTGAGTTTAGCTGTGAACCAGGGTTTGTCGTTGTTGTAACTCACCCTGGTGCGTGATGGTGCACAGCAGTCCTTACAGAAGCTGAAGTATGACGTCACAGCCTCTGAACCCATCCAGACTGTTGGTAGCAGTCCTGAAAACATCCTAGTCAGTACAGTCCAAACATGCCCGAAGGTCTTCCATAGCTTCACTGGTTCACTGCTTTGATGTCCTCACAACAGGTTTACTGAGCTATAATTTCTGCCTGTATGTAGGAATCAGGTGGACCGTGGTCAGAGTATCCCAGTGCAGCGCGGGGGATGGCGTGATAGGAACTGCTTACTGTGGTGTAACAGTGATCCAGAATATTCTCCTCTCTGGTCAGGCATTTAATAAACTGTCTGTATGTAACTGTCTTAATGCAACAAAGTCTAAGGAGCAGTGTGGACATTGTAGAGGATTACAAGTACCTGGGAGTACACATGGACAATAAACTGGACTGGGCTAAGAACACTCAAGCTGTTTACAGGAAGGGCCAGAGCCGCCTCTATTTTCTGAGAAGGCTGAGGTCCTTCAACATCTGCCAGACAATGCTGAAGATGTTTTATGAGTCTGTGGTGGCCAGTGCTATCCTGTATGCTGTTGCATGCTGGGGCAGCAGGTTGAGGGTAGCGGACGCTAACAGACTCAACAAACTGATCCGTAAGGCCAGTGACATTGTAGGGGTGCAGCTGGAATCTCTGGCGGTGGTGTCAGAGAGGAGGATGCTGGCCAAACTACATGCCATCTTGGACAGTGTCTCCCACCCACTCCATGACGTGCTGGTCAAACAAAGGAGCACCTTCAGCGGAAGACTCATCCCCCCACAATGCACCACAGAGCGCCACAGGAAGTCATTCCTGCCTGTGGCCATCAAACTCTTCAACTCCTCCCTCTAAGTGATATCTGTATGACCCTAAGTCATTAAACTGAACAATGATCATTACATATCTGCAATACTTGACATAATTGTGCAATATACTCTTTTCAGTTTAAAATTCCCTATTTATTGATATTGATATTTATTCATACCTCTATTACTGCTGTGCAATATCCTCCGTCTCATTATAATCTTAATAAGCTACACTTAACTTGGCAGTTCATGCACTATTACTGTATACCGTATTATTATCATCAACCGGTAAACCCACTTTGTACTTCACACTTATTTTATTTTATACTTATACCCACTTGGTACTTAATTTATTTTCTGACCTGTATTATAGTGTATTATATTTTTTTGCTTAGTACTTCTATTCCTGTGTGCACTGACGTGACAGTGAGCTGCTGTAGCAGAAGAGTTTCCCCTCGGGGATCAATAAAGTATTTCTGATTCTGATTTGGGGAGTTCATGGCTGAGATTTCCTTTGTTAAAGTCACAGAGGACAATAGTGGTACTTAGTGGGGAAAAAACGCCCTTTCTAGTGTGATGGGACCTTAAGGTTGGGAAAGATCATGGTCATGGTTAAAAGAAACCAGCCTTGATAGTCGGTAGGAAACGAACAGCTGTCTCCCGTTTCAAACTCTGAGAGTTTGTTTATTCGTCACACTACTTCCTTCTTTGCTTCTGACAGACATAGATTCATAATTCCTATGGCCACTAGATAGAACTTTCACTTGAACGTTATTGAGCATTTGAAACATTGACTGTGCAATTGATGCTGTTGTTTTTCTTGGGAGGAGATGTCTCAAAGTAAAATGACTTACTTTATTTGGCTTGCAGATCTGCACCAGTGTGTGTTTAGGGTGTGGGATGCTCGGCCACATGTAGGTGAATATTCTGTGAAGGAAAGAGAAAAGAAATATTAATATACGAAAGGCGTCTATATTCACTGATTTTCTTACACGAAAGCAGAGATGTCGTACTTGTTTTTCCAGAAGAAAACAACACTGGAAGTCACCACCACCAAAGGGACAAGACACACAATCAGTGTGTACATCTCCTGCCTTCCATCTGTCTGCTTTTGGATGTTTTCTTCTGGAAAAAAAGAGAGGAAAGAGTTAAATAAAGTCATTATTCTCTTCTGTCTTTTTAGAGAAGCAAAATGTGTACAAACTGATTTACTCTTACCAGCGGGAGTAAAGAAAGTGAACGTTTCACCCCACTCGCTCCAGGTACCCTGCAGATATTTCCATGGTATCGCCCGCACTTTGACATGATACTCTGTGTTTTTTTGGAGGCGCTCCATGTCAATAATCATACTGTCTGATGATGACATGTTTTGAATCTGTGCTCAAACAGAAAAAACAGTGAGCAATTCAATCATTGCCGAACATTCTCAAAGGTAGAAACAACCGAAGAAACACAAATCAAATTATGTCACCGTAGTGCTGCCTGTGGTCCAGATGAACAGCTGGAAGAGTTGATTGTCTATTTTCAGGTAGTCGTTGTGGTATGGAGTCTGAATGTGAATGACAGCCTGGTAAGACTCCCAGTTGAAAGTAATGTTCCACACATGAGGACTTCTTGGTTTAACTGCAGGGACACAACAGGGTAACAGTGACAGGTATATTGTATGGGTGCTTGTATGGTTATCTAGTCCAGATAATTTGGTCTGTACCAAAAAAGCCTGGCATGGCAGCCACAGTATAGTTAAGGTTTGGGAAACTGTGGTTAAGGTAGAGTTAAAGCTACATTAACTGATTTTTTTTGACCACTTGGTGGCAGTGAAACAATCTGTGAACATAACACTGATATATTTTCACCTCATAATGAATTGATTGATTGGTCTCAGTGCTTCTTGATAAATGTCCTTTTCAGATTTAAATCTGGTCAGTTTTAAATGAAATGTATTGATGTGTTGGCCCCAAGAGGAGGATTCCTTTTGTTTTTGATGAACCTCTGACCTTTCCCCTCGCCCTACATCAGCCCAAAATATCAGCACCTCACACATGATATCTCACATCCTATTAGCAGATCTCCTACATGAATACATCCTTTATGATCTTTCCTCTAGTATCAGCTTCAGATCTGTTCTATAGGACTAGTTGTCGATATCCCTTAATTGCACACCTTAGGCATGCTGCCTAGACTCAGCAGGGTGGTCAAGTGAGCGATGGCATCTTCTGGGTTATGAAGTGGGTGCCCTCTTTCCTTGGTGTTCACCGATAGTCCCATGACACCTCCAGGGGGTTCAGCAGTGATTCTTTCGGCGTCCCAGGCTCACCTTCTAGATGCCATCTGCTCACATGGGGGCCTAGGTGGACTCCTTCCTCTTGATCCAGAGCCACTGACAGCCCTTTTCAGCAGCTGATTGCTTGCTGGTGGGCCTTGGCTCGAACTCCCATCTCCCAGAGTAGCCTTGATGTTGATGTGGCTATGAACCCTCTGCAGCCTATTTCAACCGGTAGGACCTTTGCTTTCCAGCCACGTTGTTGAGCGTCGGCTGAAAGCTCAGCGTACCTCAGTTTCTTGCGCTCATAGGCCTCCTCCACTGCATCCTCCCAGGGCACTGTAAGCTTGATGATGTAGACAAGATGGAGTGAGGCCGACCATAGCACAAGGTCTGGTCTGAGGTTGGCTGATGCAATCACAGCTGGGAAGCAGAGCCAGCCACCATCTTCGATTCATGTGCCCCACCTAGCTGCCCAGTATCTGGCCTTGAGCTGACGAGTGGCACTTGTCCACAGACTTTCCAGCACTGCTGCAAGACACACCTGGTTGTGCCGCCAGGTGTATTGGCCTTGAGTGAGGCTGGTCTTACAGCCCGCTAGGATATGTTTTAGTGTTGCTGGTGTAGGGCAGAGGGAGTATGTCGGGTCTTCTCTGTACTACTGGCTGAGATTCTTGGGAGATGGCAGGACATCATAGGCAGCCTCAGGACAAACTTTTCTTTTTGGCTCCACTACTGGTGTATCTGTGACAAGAGCTAAATTATCATAAGGATTTACCTATTTTTTTCAGGTCGACTGTGGTTGTAATCTTGCCTCCTCTCTTTAGGTGGACGGTCACATTGACATTAACCAGAGGATTCAGATCTCTGGAGCTGACTGTGTCCCCAAAATCCTCCACACACTTTATTTGCTTTGTACTCCAGTCAGTGTTACTGTGAGAAGAAGAGCAGAGATTTCTGTCATTAACTGAATCTCCTCTGAAGGCTGTTGATGAGTCATCTAGAAATTAATGATAAAATGTTTTACCACACTGTCATGCTCTTTATGCCATCAGCCTCATAATCTTCATCATCCTCGATGTTGTTCCTGCCTCCGATCAGTTTACAGGTCAGACTGCTTATGTTTGTCATGATGTGAGAGTTGCAGCTGATTCTGGGCTCTGAGAGGAAACAGAGTCAAAACAGATTTCACTGATTAAGTATTTCACTCCTATAACACTGTTAGACTCATGATGGACAATTTACAAAAAAGGAATAATAATAATAACTATTCATATAGTACTTTTCTTAACATAGACACAAGTGCTTTAACAAAAGACACGAGAAACAGTAATATCATTTTACAGCAAAAAGTAAAATCAGTTAAATTATATTTTTATAGTGGCAATTCATAACGGAAATTATTTCACTGCACTTTTCCTATAGAGCAGATCTACACAGTACTCTTTATAATATTATTTCTTTCGTTCTTATCGTTGCTTCTCAACTGATAAAAACAAGATTGAATAACCACATGTACTTGATTTTCAAAGTTCAGCTCTGAATCAAAATTCACTCCCATATTTCTGGCAGACGGCTTGGTATTGTTTGGGATAAAGACAAATGTTTTCATTAAATCCGGCTGTCAGGCTGGCTGAGGCAAAAATAATTATCTCAGTCTGATCCTCATTAAGTTACACGACATCCAACACTCAATATTATCAAAGCAGTCTTTTAGGGCAACCAGACTAGATGAATCATTAGGGTTGACAGGAAGATATAAATGTGCATCATCTGCATAAAATGAAACAATATACTGTGTCTACTAATTATGTGACCAAGGGGAAGCATCTAAATGGAGAGAAGAATGGGGCCCAGTATTGAGCCTTGAGGTACACCGCAGAAAATTTTCATAGACGAGGAAATGAAGTTACCAAGTTCAACAGAAAAATGCCTGTCAGAAAGATTTGGACTGCTCAAGAGCAACTATCAAAATCGATGCTGCAGAACCAAAAATATTGGGGGTTTTTCCACACAGTCTTCTTGTCAAAATCTGCCGCCTACATTACCCACAATTCAACTCTTCCTCTGACAATTGGATGTCAGAATCAGAAATACTTTCTTGATCCCCAAGGGGAAACTCTTTTGTTACAGCAGCTCACTGTCACGTCAGTGCACACAAGAATAGAAGTACTAAGCAAAAAATATAATACACTATAATACAGGTCAGATAAATGAAGTACCAAGTGGGTATAAGTATAAAATAAAATGAAAATGAGTGTAAAGTACAAAGTGGGTTTACCAGTTGATGATAATAATACGGTATAATAATACAATGTAACAATACAAGTAGTAAGTAATAGTGCATGAACTGTCAAGTTAAGTGTAGCCTATTAAGATTATAATGAGACGGTGGATATTGCACAGCAGTAATAGAGGTATGAATAAATATCAATATCAATAAATAGGGAATTTTAAACTGAAAAGAGTATATTGCACAGCAGTATTAACACAGAATATTGCACAGTTATGTCAAGTATTGCAGTGATGTTAATGATCAATGTCCAGTTTAGTGACTTCGGGTCATACAGACTGACACAGGGAGGAGTTAAAGAGTCTGATGGCCACAGGCAGGAATGACTTCCTGTGGCGCTCTGTGGTGCATTGTGGGGGGATGAGTCTTCCGCTGAAGGTACTCCTTTGTTTGACCAGCGCGTCATGGAGCGGGTGGGAGACGCTGTCCAAGATGGCGTGTAGTTTGGCCAGCATCCTCCTCTCTGACACCACCGCCAGAGAGTCCAGCTCCACCCCCACGATGTCACCGGCCTTACGGATCAGTTTGTTGAGTCTGTTAGTGTCCGCTACCCTCAACCTGCTGCCCCAGCATGCAACAGCATACAGGACAGCACTGGCCACCACAGACTCATAAAACATGTGAGATTGTGGTGTGTTATGCTAGTAGCAGCTAATGCAGCCTGCAGCAGAGATGAGCAGCGGGCTACAGAGGTCTGGGAAGCTCACTTCTTTCTAACTCCACATTTTCAAACTTGTAGTCTTCAGCCCCAACTGACGCTGACTCAAGTGACCTCACTTGAGGATTTATCAGACTTCACACAGCTCCCTCTGGAGACACTAAAGGCTTTATACTACTTTAAAACATATGCAGTAGAACTCCACTGGAGTTCTCCTTTAAAGAGTTATTCTAGCCATTCAACTTCCACAGAGTCTCTCTTCAATAATGTTTACTCCACTTGCCCTTTTATAACCATAACCACCACTATGAATTTAGTTTTACTTCAGTTTCTAGTTAAGGGTTTTAGTTATGTTTTTATTGTTATTTTTTATCTACCTCTTTGAGTGTTTTTATGTTGCTTGTTTTATGATTCTTATGTGACTTGGCTGATAAACTGATATTCATGTGTGACCCTTTACTTTGTCTGACCAACGGTCCAAAACCCAACTGCTAATTGTTTAAACTGTAGAAAAAGTATGATCACTGCCAGAAAGATAAAGATAAACATATATATAAAATTGTTCAGAACAAATAGAGTGTATGTCTACATCTGTCAGCTCATCTTAGCTCACCAACACTACATATGACATCAAAAACTCCCACAGACGACTTCATGTTGACCTTTCTGCTTCCAACGTCCTCACACTCTGTAACACCGCGATGCTCACAACATGGTGAAATCGTCAAAGACCTTTATTCTGACACCACATTGTGGAAAATGTACATTTACTGTATCATGACTGATAAAGCTCAAAAACACTCAAGACTGCGTTAATAAACATTAAAAACTGTTCTTAGATCTGCTTACAACTACATTAAAGTTTGTTCTAAACCATTTATTTAATGTTTGTATACAGCTTATGAATGCTAATGGGGGTAATTTATTTACTAACTCGTAAACACGTCTTTGCTCAGTGACATAACCTTTGAGATGTACTCTGATGCTGAAACAAACATTTCAGGATCAGGTTTTGACTCACAGGTTTGTTTTCACACTGATCACCGTCCTGAGGACCTAAACATGACATGATTTGTTTGTATTTTTTGAGGATCCATATTTCCCATTATGGGCTGTGAAAGATTAATGTATTAAAAGTGTCACTACAATAACAAGAAATTATTTTTGAAATATTTTTGATAAATCTAAATCACGTGTTCTTGTCCTATACTTGTTAACCGTGTGTTGTAGACATGTTAAATGATCTCCTCACCCATGTCAGTGTCTCCGTCTCCACTCTGAGCCTGAGTTCCAGCCGGCAGCAGCAGCAGCAGCAGCACAGCGGTCCACCAGCCAGACGGCATCTCCTCACCGAGTCTCCTCACAGCTGCAGAGATGAACTCACTCGGTCCTCAGACTCATAACGCTGCAGTCTCACCAGCTGACAGCTTTTCTTGTCAGCCGGCAGAGAGAGAGGAAGAAGGAGTGGCGAGCGCACAGAGGAAGGGGGAGGGTGCTGTTGGGCTAGTTGACTTCTTTGCACACAGGATGTTCTGTAAATCAGAAAACATCTTTGTTCATCAGACAGCAGGTTCTGTGCAGTGAGAAGATGAATCATTGGACAGTTAACTCTGTCAGTGCCGAACACAGAGACGATAAAAGGCTCTCACTCGTCCATCAGTCTGATGGAAACACCTTCACTGTAAACATAAACTTTTACCTGCACACTCTTCAGTCACAGATTACAGATTGGGAATCCTTTAATTACCATTCAGTCACAGTGCAGCTGCAGTTTGTTATTGACTTAAAGTTCAACTGCACTTAAATGTTCTCCAATTGAACCCAAAAGGGAAAAGTTTATGCTTTATAGTTTTTGGTTTCATGATGGCGCCGTCTATCTGTAATCTGTCAGAATACCTTTAAAGTGCCAGTATGCTTCATCAGAAGCCCCTCCCCCACACACCTTTCACATGTCAGAATCGGGGGGGTGTGTCCAACAATGTCTGTCACTTTCCAAAACCGACTCAGTGATTGGTCGGCTGTGTGGAGGTGAGAAAGTAGGCGGGGTTTGAACTTCTCTCTCAGCTCTCTTTGTTCATTCTTCAACTGTTTCTGTCACTTTTCATGAGAACAGCTGAGGTCGACACTGAGCGACACCAGGAGAGACGGAACATGTCACGACACGATGCGATACCTGAGACTAAATCTCCAGACAACATCGCCGACAAAAAAAGAGGCGACTATCACTATAATGAATTCTCTCTATTTTCACTGACAAAAAAGAGGAGATGAAATTAAACAATCACGTATCCAAATCTCCTCCTTGTCATTGGATGGATCGTCTCTTCCTGTGCGCCCGAATCATCTTCGCGGTGACTCTGTGTTAGTTAAAAAGTAACTAACAGCCAGACAGCAGCCTGCTACACAACACAAGGGCCACAGACTTTAAACTACAGCCCACATTAGCTTTCCTGCTAAAGTCCCTTCTTATCTAAGTCTTGTTCATTTTTGTCAAAAGACTAAGACTGTGTGAGAAATCACTCCGTATTTACTGCATAGTGCACTACACATTTGCTGTCCACCATTTAGTGTCTGAATTCTGAGTGTGTAAATGTGTAGAGCCCTCAAACCAGCGACTGATGGCGATGAGTAAGAGTTGGAAATCTCAGTTTGCTGCTCTGTAAACTACTGTGTGCTTATTATAAAGGGAGGAGTGAAACCAAACCTGGTGCCAAAACCAAAAGGTTTGTTGTACGTCGACTTACAGAAATAACAGCTCAAAAGCTTCGGTATTATTTTGATGTTTGTGAATAAACGCTAACTGCTCCTAACAACCGCGACCACAGCTTCTGTGTTGACGGAAAATGAGATCATCGGGACAGATGCGTCACATGCTACTCATTGGTCAGGGTCTGGTTATCAGGGCACAGTGTGAGGTGTTTGCAGCCTTATGTAAATCAGTGTTGATTTCACCTTTGAAGAAGAAATGACAAGTTCTTCCTCTTACAAATGAGTTGAACTCTTAAGCAAAGAAAAAAAGCATTGTTTCTCAGTTCAGTACACTCAGGGGTTTTACTGCCACAGCTTTACTTGGTCTGGTGTGACCAGCAGCTTACGGTGGCTAATGTTAGCTAACTTAAAGCTACACTGATCAATATTTTTTATAAATCCAATAAAACAAATGACTACATCGAAGGTTAAAGTGTCTCTGGAAGTTAAACTCACAGAGACTTCCCCTCTGCAGCTCTGTGGAGCTTTTAGCCTCTTTTAGCTCCTAGTTTTGGTTTTGCAGAACATTTCCTGTCTGGTTCTGTCTCTGATGAAGCCTCTGAACTCGAGCTGCAAACAGCAGCAGGCAGACGCAGTCAGAGAGCAGCTGCTGAACATAGCGGAGCATCTAGCAGCTAAAGAGCCAGATGTTTCCCTCAGCAGCTGCTGGACGTAGCGGAGCATCTAGCTGCTAAAGAGCCAGATGTTTCCCTCAGCAGCTGCTGGAGACCAAACACAGAGCTGACAGAGAGAAGACCGGACTGACGTCCATCAGGAGACACAGACACTCCTCCTGATGAAGCGTCACGTGACTCTGACACGCCTCCTGATGAAGCGTCACGTGACTCTGACACGCCTCCTGATGAAGCGTCATGTGACTCTGTAGCTGCTGGAGGAGGAAACTGTTTGCTAACATGACACAACTACTTTATAAGGCGATAATATGTCAGGTGTATTTGCAGCTTGTTTCTGCTGAAGACGGACATCAGACAGATTCGTCTATGTCTCTGCAGCTGTTCCCTAACTGTCCCCTGGGGCCGCAGTGGCTGCTGTTCATACTGTAGTACTCTTAAGAGACAAACTCCCTGATTTTGTTTTAGTGCTCCTGAAGTCCAAACCTGTAAACTGGGAGGACACTTTTGGAATTTAAGGAGCACCAGTGGGCCCTGAAACTAAATCTCTATCAATAAACGTTTGTTTAAATGACTACAGTATGACACAGATGTTTGCTGTAAAATCTGAAAAGCACCTGCAGAGTAAAAACGAATTCTTTGAACGACTAGTACACCAACCCGACTGCCCGTTTTAATTTTTGCGATCTTATACAACCTTCTTTATTCAGAAAGCCATCTTCTTCCATGTTTAAAGCTGCAGCCTAACGTGAGTCTTCCTCTCTGTCAAACAGCAACCATGAAGCAGAAAATCTAACCAGTAACCTACAAACCACTTCCCGTCTACTCAAGTGATCGGTTTGTTTTCAAATGAGGCCAGTATGTGCACATGTCTTAGTTTACTACGAGCTCCAAATTCAAGCGCTCGGCCTCGGGTGACCCTGACACCCCCGACTGTCTGTCTGTCTGTCTGTCTGTCATTGCTACATGACAGCAACGGCAACCGGCTACTTTAGCACACCATCATTTACACCAGCTTTAACATTTCATTGTTCTGGCTCTCCTGTTTCTATTTTCATTTTTGCTTCTGATCCAAACCGGTTTGTGTTTGGCGGCTGAATCTGTGTCCGTCTTGTTTTTCTTCCTCTTTCACTCCCACCAGCTGCTCTGTCTTTAAACACACACAGCGTGGTTAGCACTGTTTCCTACTCTCAGTGCTTCAGGTAGTTTCAAGGCACAGGAATATATGTTTTATGTTGTGAAGCAGGGCATGCTGGGAAATGGTGGTGCAATACCTGCTGCCTCGACCCGAGAGTCTGAGAGAGGCGGGAACTACAGAAACAGCGGAGCTGACAGAAAAAAGGGTTTCAAGTTTGAAAGCTACTCAGCCAAGACATCACATGCGACCTAAAACCAAACACCTGAGCCTGTTCTCCAAAACGCCTGCTGTAAAAGGTGCCCTGATGTTTTCAGAGAGGTGAGGAGTTGTTAGCCGGGTTAGACCTTTCAGTCAGCATCCATGGTCATCATCCTGTGGAGAACGGTGTGACGTCAGCAGCTCTTTGGCTCTGATGATAAAATAACTTTGGTGTCAGAGTGTAAATCTGATATTTAGTCTGAAGGTGAAGAGAAGCAGCTGCTCTGTGGAGGTCTGGGCTCCTTCTGTCAGCACAGCTCAGCAACCTGCAATGAACATTAATAACTAGAAACAAATGAAATGGACCCGAGGCAGTGAAGTGTGTTACTGTAAGGAGACACTACAGCGAGGGGAACAGGTTTCTGCTGACAGCATGTCGCTCACGGTTCAAAGCTCAGAAAAAGGTTTTTCTTTGACAAAATGCTGTTTATTTGGTAAAACAGGCAAACGTCAGTCAGGCTCTGTCGTGAGTGTGTTTTCTAGCTGGCCAGGATGCACACGTCCTGTCCCGGCTGTGTTCTGCAGCACAGACACGAGTACGAGGCGCTGTGTGAGAGGCAGCCGTGGGTGGAGATGAGGCCCAGTGGGTACGAGGGCTGAGGGGTTGGCGGGGCGTCGAGCTCTCGAGTGCGTCTGTGGGCGGCAGCTGTGGTTAACGTGCTGCATGTCGGAGACAAAGTGGAGAAAATCATGGACGATGAAGAAAGATGAAGATGTGTGTTTTCTTCCTCGCAGAAACATGACGAAGAAGAGGCCGTCTGCCTCTGCCCGTGAGGAGGCTGCGATGAGGAAGAGTTACAGATCCTGCTGCTCTTCAGCTCGCAGCTCTCTCTGCTGCAGCTTATCTGGGAGGAGAAGCACACCCCCGCCCCCGCCAAACCACACGCCTGAGGTTCCTATCTCGACATCGCAAAACATCTTCAGCTGTGGTTTGAAGTGTTTGGTCGCCTCCCTCTCTGGCACCGATGGGAATCTGATGAGCCACCTGTTTACACTGTGTGCTGTGGTTCTGGATCCTGCTGGCTTCAACGTGATGTATACATACATATATGTGTATATATATACATACATATATATATATATATATATATATATACACACAATACCTATCATACCTCAGTGGATGTGTACAGGAGGCCTGGTTTTGTCGGTGGAAGACGTGTTTCGATCCTTCACCCTGGTGGTGTTGGTGGTCCGGGACACCTCAGGCCTCTTTAACAGCTCCAAAAGAAACCCAACACGTTTAATCATGCAGTCGGTTTGTCCGTCTGTCATTTTAGCAAAAGAAACACAAGTTCTTGTTCATTCACAGCCTAAATCAATGATAGAACATGACATATGATCATTATTCGATGTGATTTATGCTCATTTCTGTACTTTGTCACTTTCATCAAACAGTGAAAGTGAAGTCACGTCAGTCCTTTTCTAAATTTGGGTTTAAAAAGGTCACAAGAAAAGAAAATGTTCATGTTTTCTCCACGTCCAGCAGCAGGTCTGTGACAGCGTTAAAGGATTGTTATTAGAAAGTGTTATCAGCACAATGTACTTCAAGTATCGAACGTAGAAACGTTCCCTTTCTGCAGAATGACCCAAAAGATGATTTTATTCTCATGTTCTGCATCATATTTGGGGGTTCTGTGTTCAATTTGTGACATAATGGATTATTATTCAAATGCAGCATTTTAATGTTGTAATGAAGGCACCTGCACAGGTGTTTGGCTTCACCTGGTGATTTCTCAGGCGGGGTTTGAGCCACAGTAACTGCAGACAGCTGTGCTGGAGCTTAACTCGGGCAGACGAATCAAACTAAAGCGAACAAATACTGAAAAGTAGTGAAGTATAAAGTAAGATAAACTGGAAACATGCAAGTAAAGTACAAGGAGGCCTCAATCTGAAGTGCAGTTTCCTCTCCTCTGCTGGCTGCGTTTGAAGCGTGACAGTGACTGTCTCCACTCCCAGCTCAGGGTGTCCGTCCCATATATACATACAGATACATACATGCGAACATACATACCTGTAGAAATGGCACATCTATTTATGTCACCCGTCTTTACACCTACACCCATACCATGAAACCACAGTGTAAAATCTCATGGTGATGAATTTCAGTAAAGCCACACCAAAATGAGCGAGCCTTTGAAGCCCGAGCTACAACAGCCACATGAATGTCTCCTCTGTACAAACGCCTTCCTGCTTCTCCTCAGTTGTTGTTTTTTGCTTTTTTCAGCCCAACTTCGTGCTTCACATCGTGGCATCAGTGCGTTCTCTGTGGACAGACAGCCAGTCTCACAACAGTTTGTACGGCTGACGTGCGAGTGAATTTCTGTAGAAAGGTGTTGCACGTTGTGCAAACAGAGGTTAGGGTTAGACTTGTTCAGAAATCACTTGTCACCACATCCTCTTCCTTGACTCATAATTTGTCTTCATCCTTTAAAAACACAGCGAGCGGCTCCGGGCTGAAGCTTGAACGCTCTGTAGCTCGTCTCCGTGGAGACGCCGCAGGCCAAATGCTCACGAACACGGAGGTTTCATTTCAGCTCTGTGACATGATGTGAGGCCGACGCGCGGCAGGGCTGTGGTGGCCTCCTGAAACCTTCTGTCTTTGCGCCACAAACACTGAAATAACTGATATTTAAATAGAATCAGAGAGGAAGACGTTTTGAAACTGAGCTGCATCAGCATGACGTCCTGACTGGGTGTGAACCAGGTCTCTGTGGTGGAGCGGTTTCTAATGACAGACCAGCTTCAATAAAACAGATGGTGACTCCGCGACCTTTCACTCAGAGGTCGGCTCTGTTAAGGTTTGCTATTGGCCAACGCTGCAGATTCACGTGTCAAAGTTCAACGGAGTTGAAAAGGTTTGCGCAGGTTCACTTCTGTACGTCTACAAATCTCACGTTCAGACCAGCAACAGGCCGGTCCGTCTCTCAGCGCCGTCTCACTTCCTGTCTGCGGCCCTCAGCTGCGAGCCCATTGGTTCCTGCTGAAGACCTTTAAAAACACAGATCTGTAGTTTCCTGTTTAAAAAGGCTCAGCAGTTTAAACAGCTGCTCGCTGTAGTTTCTATCAGACCAACAGCAGGAAACAGAGCGTCTGCTGGGGACTATTTCCAGCGGCGGATGAATCCACATGTGGTGCTGTAGTGAGTGTTTGGGGCCGCAGGACGGTGTGTGTGTGTGTGTGTGTGTGTGTGTGTGTGTGTGTTCATGGTGATGAAGGAACACGTCAGGTCGTCTGAAGCTGAGCCACCTGAGCGACAGGTAAACCACAGACAGCTGGAACAACTGACACACAGCACTGCTGTGGGAATCATCTCTCCGCCATGTTCACACACACACACACACTCACACACACACACTCACACACACACACACTCACATATACACTCACACACACACACACTCACACACACACATATACACTCACACACACACACACACACACACTCACACACACACACACTCACTCAGACACACACACACACACACACACATATATTACATATAATTAATAATAATTATGCAATATTCTGAATATTACTTCCGTGCAATATTAGTTTTCCCTTGTTAGTTTTTCTTATTTATTGCTACTGAAACTATAAACCTCTATTACTCTCGACAGCACATGCAGCTCTGCTTATTAATATTATTTATTACATAATTAGTTACATTTATTTTATACTGTACTTCACCATCAGCCAGTAAACCCACTTGGTACTCGACATTTAGTTAGTTTATCTTATACTTATACCGACATGATACTTAATTTATTTTCTGACCTGTTTTATAGTGTTTATAGTGTTTATAGTGTATCATATTGTTTGCTAGTACTTCCTCCTGTGTGCGCTGACGTAAAGGCGAGCTGCTGGAACAAAGTTTCCTTCATGGATCAATAAAGGGTTTCTGGTTCTGATTCTGATACACACATATACACTCACTCACACACACACACTCACTCACTGTGTGTGTGTGTGTGTGATGGCCTTGAAGCAGCTTCACTGAGTAAATACTTGCACGTTGTTATCTTGTACATTTGATATTATAATCTGCAGAGCTTCCGTGAAACACTTCACGGCTCCCTGACTGAGTTTGGTTACAGTGACATTAAACGCTCCAGTACTTCAGAGTTGCAGCGTGTAAGAATCAGCTGACAGACTAAAGGTATTTTTCTCAGGACGAGCTGACGAAGCCGCCGCCGCCGCTCTTCTCCTGCAGAACACCTTGTGGAGAGAACCTGGCGGCACGTTCAGCTCCCAGAGTGCACTGCGGTTGTAGTTCCGCTGTTTACGGAACAGACTGATGTTCGGCGTTTCTACACGAACGCCGACAGAACAGTTTCGCTCGTTCGGGTCCGGTCTGAAGAGGGCGGGGCTCCGCTAGAAAAAGGTGATGTCACATAATTTCATGCACCAATCAGAGTTTAGCAACACTGAAATGAACTACACCCACACAGTCCTGATGGAGCAGATGTCTTCATAAATAATAATACTGATAATAGATATTGTGTTTTTTAAATATTTAATGTTATAGAGAAATACTTGAGATTTGAAAAGTTTTTAGGGCCTTTAACTTTAAAAAATGTTTTTTAACTAACGATGAATACTGCCATGGAAAACATATTTTTCTGACTTGTTAATATAATAAAATAATTGCACTGGTGCTAAAATGATTATATGTTTTCAATGTAAATCCAGAGTGAGAGGGATTTAAACACAGCTGTGGACTTCGACGTCTTCTCTGATCTCTGGAGGGCAAACGGGAAATATTCAAGTCAGCAGAACTACAAGAAGATCACCAAAACCCAGAAGTCTGATCTGAAGACTGATCGGCAGATTTTAGTTTTCTTATGTATTTGATTTATTCACCTTTTAACGTGTTGAATGTGTATTGGGGTTTGCACGTGACTCTTGTCCATAAAAAGATGTTAAATAAAATCTTTAATGAAGACAGATCTCTGCAGGTGGAAAAGGACATATTAACCGTTTGATGGAGGCTCATAATTAAAAAAGTACTATTACAGAGTTGAACTGAGTTGAACTGACAATATTAGAAGCAAATCAGTTCTACATTTCATTTGGAAACTGAAGAATTTTGCAAACAAAGCATTTGTATTTGTGAGTCACAGTTACTTCATTTCCAAAATATATTCTTTAAAATACAGGAAGTTACTTTGGGCTTCATTCAGTGAGATTCAGACAGAGAAAACACTTCCACCGACGTTTCCAAGTGAACAACTTCACTGCAAAATGAGAGACGCCATCAAAGTGCACTTAGATGCAGAGAGCTCCTGAAGTGACCCTGTGAAAATCTATATTTCAGTGTAGCTGTTTGTATCACGAATGTATTCAACTTCCAACATTGTTCACACCAAAGATAAAACATTTTGCAGTGAAGTTCTTCAGAGTCAAACTCGAGTACTTCTTCATCTTTATTACAGTTATACTTCATAAAAAGGGTACAGTTGGTACTCTAAAGATAGCGTGTTAATAATTAGTGTTCTACAAGTGCAAATGATTATTCAGGCTAAGACTTAAAGCTTCCATCATCCCATAATGGCACATCAGCTCTCACCAGGAATCACTTCAAGCCAGTGTGTATATATATTCAGATATGTTCATGGCAGCTATCTGTAGTCGGCATCAGGGTGCAGCAGAGGAAACCTGTCAGACTGTGTGTGTATTTAGTATTTTAGTTATTAATCAGCGTCACAACTAATTGTACAAACCACACAAGAAATGCTCAAAGTGAGCCGGAAGAATAGAAAAATAGAAAAAGTGACAGCAAAAGGATTTTACACAGAAATATGAAAAGAACAAAGACAGCAGATCAGAATAATCAAACAACATGAGAGCAGCGGATCACAGAGGCCGGAGCTCTCTGAACACAAAAAGGCTGAATAAGAAGAGACAAACAGTACTTTGATTCGTTTAAACTGTGCAGGACTGGCAGAGTGGCGGGTCGTTGCCCCCCCCGACCTTTAATGATGATGATGAGGATGATGATGATGATGATGATGGTGATTACTGCCCCTCCTCCCCTTCGCACTGACAGACGTCTTCCTCGTGGAGAGAAATGAGTCTCCTTTCTGGCAATGTGTGAATAAAAGTTCACAAATGCGTTTTCAGATCCAAGCAGAAGAAATGTGAAACGCTGAACCAAATGACCGGATCAGCGTCAGTGCGGCCGCTTTCTGAGTCAGGAAACGCCGAGAGATCGACGGTCCATTTACTTAAATGTTAGCTAGCTAGGTTGCTAACGTTAGCTGTGTGACATCACTCACTGACTCCTCCATTCCTAATGAACACTCCGCAGAGGTAAACGGACAGTTCTTACTGATCATCATCATTTCGCTTCACTAACGGCTGCAGAGCCACACAGACGTCATTTTCACGTCTGTAAAATGCAACGCATTGCATTGTGGGATTACGCCACTCTCCCAGTGGCCACTCGCGGTACTGCAACTGAAACATCTTTATGAAGAGACAGTAAACACACGTGAGAACACCAGAAGATGTTCACACGTCAGACAGATGTAAAGATCTTGTTTTTATTTATATGAAACTCGTCTTTGAGACTCGTCCTCCCTGTCCTCCCCGACCTCCCCGTCCTCCCCGACCTTTCCTGAAACTTCTCACTGACCTTCTTCATCCTGCAGGACACTTTCACCTGCCTCTCTCCGCTCTCTGTCCAGACTTCCTGTAACGTCACATTTACTGAACACACAGCAGCTCTCAAAGTGTGTAACAGAAGAAAAGGAGGACGGACGAGACAGACAGACGGGTCGGATCCTGCCGGTTTGTTCTCTGCTGGGTTTTCGGATATTTGAGGCACATGGAGGATGAACTGAGGTCAGTGTGAGTCGTCACACTCAGGATTCTCAGAAAACGCTCTTTGCTAGCAGGAAGGTGGACATGTCTGATCAGACGGTTGTTAAAGTGGCAGTTTACTAAGCGGTTCGTCCTGGATTAGAAGCAGGTCTGCCGGGAGCCTTCCAGAGACCTCAGACTCTGATGAGGAAGTCGAGGCCGAGGGAGGCGGGGATGTGCAGCGTCTCCAGGCTGAGAGCAGAGGGGGTGTACGGGAAGAGGACGGGGAACGTTTGCTTGGTGTCCACCAGAAGCTGAGGAGGATCGTTGCTCCCCTGGAGACGATTCTGGACACACAGATAAACATGGAGGTTAAACAGGTGAAACCAGCAGAGTGAAGACGGACAGCCTTCAGACCGGGACCTGTCCTGATCACACCTGAATACCAGAACCTGAGAAGGTCTTATCGAACACACACACCAAACCTTTGAATTCCTTTCAATAACCATCACAGACATTTAAGGATATCTGAGAAAACCACAGAAGAAGAAGAGACCAGTGATCACCTCATAAATATTGAAACGGTTCCTGAAACCAGCTCCTCTAAAGTAACTTCACTTCATCGATCGATCTGACGATTATTTTCTTGATTAAAGATGTTCAGTTAACGAACAAGCAGGTTTACACATGAAAGGAACTGGCTTTGGCGTTTTGGTGCATAAACACGGCGAGTTTTTGCGGAACACATGCGACCTGTCCGAGCCTCACCTGGATGTTTCTAATGAAGGACACAGTCACTCGTTCTTCAAACTCGTTCAGCGGCGTGTAGAGGTTCAGGATTTTCACGATCTGCAACAAGCAGGACAACAGCGATCAATATCATTTATCGTGCGTCACGACCGGCGTGCGTGTTTGCGGTCCTGGGAGCAGACCTGCTGCGTGGACAGGGCGCTGCAGAGCGAGCAGATGGCCTCGGCGTCCTGGCTCGTCTTCTTCTTGACCTGCAGCAGCTGAGCGGCCTGGATGATGGGCTCCAGCGTGGCCGCGGCTTTACTCTGGTACAAGTTGTTTCCTCTCAGCCACTCCTCCATCTGGCTGGTGTTGTACCTGAACACACACACACACACACAGAGAAATGCTTCAGAGTTAATGCACGAGCCCGCGGCGTCTCTGCTGTCTTTAATGAAGGGACAGGCGGCGGCGTGTACCTGAGCTGCATGCCGGTGCTCCAGGAGCACACGTCTTTGCGCAGCAGCAGGTTGTTGAGGGTGACGGCGTTGATGCAGTGGAAGAGCTGTCGGACCACCTGACCCACGATCTCGGGGTCCAGACCGTGGTCCCGCATGATGCTGTGAAACTGTCCCAGCTGCCTGATCAGGGCCTCCAGAGTGTAGCTGCTGGGGCCGCCGGCGTCCGTGTCCATGCTGGACGAACGGTTCCTGTAGCCCATCGGCTTGACCCCCGCCAGGCTGGGGATGCTCTCGCTCTCCAACATGGCCGACACTGGGCACAACAAGCAGGAAGATCAGAAAACATCCAACACATAAAAGCAGCCGCCTTCGCGTGTTTCCACAGCGTGCATTATGCCTCCAGATACAGAAACATTCAAACTCAGAGAGCATTTCTGCGCCTCAGTCTGGCTGAAGATGTTAAATGTTTGTACGTTTCTGTGTTCTGCTGGATTCAGCAGCTTCACTCGTGTTAACGTCAGAGAGTGAAGCTGAACTGATGCCTGATGGGGTCTGTAGTCTGTCTGCTACCTGAGCTCAGCCTGGAGGGAATCAGTCTTTTTAACCAAACGTTCACATCTAGGAAGTATCTACTGACAGCAGCCGGGCGATTGCCGTGGTAACCGCTGTACACAGTGCAGATAGCAGATGATGAAACACTGGATGATGAAATGAGTCAGAGCTGCGTCCTCAGCAGTGACGTGGTTTCTGTAGACAACATCAGAGAAGCAACAGAACTGATTCTGGGTCAGCTGAGCCTCGAGTGAAACCTGACAGGTCTGATTAACAGATGACGTTTATCATCTGATTCTAATTCTATATAACTATCGTATGTATTTATATATAGTATGTATATACATATACTCTATGTGAGTGTGTTTAGATGTGTTTATTAGTATTTTATCAAATCTTTTGACATTTAACTTTTTTTTACTCTTTGCTTGATTCTTATTGGTTGTTTTATTGTTTTGTTTGTTTTTGTAAAACACTTGATTTTAATAAGAGACATATTAATCAACTTTATTATTATTATTATTGTAATGTATTTGATCAACAAAAAGACCCTTTAAAGGACCTCCACAGAAGCTTTAATATATATATATAATATCATATATATATCTGGAACTGTTAAGATGTTTATGAGTAATATCACAAACAGTGTCGACACAGCTGTATGTTATACTGTTACAGTCTATATAAAGTATGTATTGAGTCTATTAAAGCTCCCTGTGGAGTTAAAGCGTTGTGTTTATGTCCAGTTTCTCTCCAGAACTCAGCGTGTGAATCCTTCAGGTCCAACAAACACGTAGAAAACCTTTGCAAAGCTGATTTCTGCTCTGTTTTCTAGCTCGCACTGTCTTCTGTTGGCACATTACAACCTTTCTTTGCACGTTAGCGCCTCCAACTGTCCATCAGTGGAATAACATTATATTCCACAGAGCTAAAACTCCACCTTTAATATGGAGTGTGGGTGGTGTTAACCATGACATGCCGAGCATTAGGCTGTGATGAGTGATGCAGCTCTGACACGTCACCTTTAGAGGTCTGCTATTGGAGGAGGGCAGTGTGGGCAGTCGAAGTTACTTTATTCAAAGATCATCAGTCCTGACTTTACGACTCGTGAGTCAGACTTTAGGACCTTGTGAGGACACGTTGGTCAAACGGACGAACCCTTCGGCCTTGTCTCTGGAACAAACTCACCGATCATGGGCTGTATGATGCCTTCTGCCACCTTAATGAGCTGCTGGTAGATCTGGATGGAGAGGTCACTCAGCACCTGCCGGTACTCTGCCAGGTCAAAGTTCTTCAGACAGTGTTCGTTCTGTTTGGCCGAGTTCTGCGTCATAAACACCTGAACACAAAGACAACACACCTGACTCAGGATGTCTGGGAGATAAAGCAGAGCGCAGTGTGTTGTGTCTCTGCTGATTTGTCTTTTCTTGTTGACCGTCTCCAGGCTCACCTCATCTCCGCTGTACTGCTTCAGGCAGTGCAGCAGGCGGCTGGTGTTGGCCAGCCAGAAGGACGTCATCTCAAAGTCCTCGTTGTTTTTCTGCAGATGAATCGAAAAAAGATGTTTGAAGAAAAAGGACACGTGTTTATAAAGAGACAGGTGGATGTGTGGAGGACACTCACCTTGAGGACCTTCTTGATGGCGTTGATGGTGGAGGTGAGCAGAGACTCCACCTTCTGGTCGTCGTTGATGTAGTCAGCGTGGCGGATGCACATGAAGAGGATATATGCGGGCAGACAGGGAACCGTAGCCGACACTGTGCTGGGCCTGATGTCTGAAACACAGCAGCACATTCACTCAGTGAACTGAGACACGGACTCCTCCGGCCTCGCCCGTCTCTCCCTGCCCTCGGTTCCTGCCCGAAGCTAATGAAGTGCACAAAGCAATTTAAAAAAATATCTAAATAAAACTCAGAGCGTTTGAGGAGGCTGATGTTGACAGCAGCGCCATGACAGGAAGTTAAGAGAAACAGAGTGGAGGTGAAGTGAAAATCAGTTTCCTCTGTTTCCCTTCAGGAACATTCGAGAACAGGAAGCGACAGATTTACGCTGTGGCTTTCACTCCACATGTATTCAGCTCCTGATGAACTAAGACAGCAACTCCTGGACTGCACCTGGTGCTGCAACTGGTACTGAACCTGGTGCTGCACCTGGTACTGAACCTGGTGCTGTAACTGGTACTGAACCTGGTGCTGCACCTGGTACTGAACCTGGTGCTGTAACTGGTACTGAACCTGGTGCTGCACCTGGTACTGAACCTGGTGCTGCACCTGGTGCTGAGCCTGGTGCTGCACCTGGTGCTGAACCTGGTGCTGAACCTGGTGCTGCACCTGGTACTGAACCTGGTGCTGTAACTGGTACTGAACCTGGTGCTGCACCTGGTGCTGAACCTGGTGCTGTAACTGGTACTGAACCTGGTGCTGCACTGGTACTGAACCTGGTGCTGCACCTGGTGCTGAACCTGGTGCTGAACCTACAGGATGCTCATAGACTCAGCTCAGCATGGAGATGAGATCACTAAGCTCAGAGAAGAAATGATAACATCTTTATTACTAAATATTGACTTTGGCCAACTGCACCTGAGAAAAACTGTTACTACTACTCAAAATATGACTCTATTTAGCATATATATATATATATATATATATATACACTGTGTGTGTGTGTGTGTGTGTGTGTGTGTGTGTGTCCTCGTGTTATTTGAGTGATCCTCCCTGAGACGTTGATGCAATGAGAGACGCTGCAAACACTCACAATGCCACACACTGTGACTGCAGCCTGTATTTAATGTCAGTACTTAACGCCGGGGGTTGCTGGAGTGTCCAACACGCTGTGGCTCTGCAGCGCCGACTGCTTCTTCACCTGTGGAGGGACTGAACGCTTCCAAATACAAACACACAACAACGCCGACTTTTCAGCTCTGCTTTGGCTGGAAGAGATCTGTCGGCGTGAAACAAACTGCTCATGTAGAGACGGTGTACGGACTGCGGAGGCTGACCTGTGATCAGTCCGTGTCTTACCAGCAATCAGAGTTTTGAGCAGCAGGGCCTCGTCCTCCTTGTAGTACTCCAACATCCCCTCGAAGTCCTTCTCTTTCCTCTGGACGGTCACCTGGCGGCTCAGTTCAGGTCTGGACCTGCTGGTCTGGGCTGCATCCACCTGCGAAACTACAGCGGCAGAGACGGTCAGCAGGGACCCCCTGATACAGACACTGAACGCCGCAGAGCTGAACAGCTGTTACCTTCTAACTCCTGGACTTTCTTCATGTAGATCCTGAGCTGCTTCTTCAGCTTCCTCTCGTTCTTCTCCAGTTTCTCCACCAGCTCCTTGAGGTCCTACGAAGAAGACAAAAGCCCAGCATGATCAACCTGAACGTTAATAACTCCTACGCTAAGGCTGTCCGTCCCGCGCAGCGGCACATCCTCTCACCAGGTTGTCGTTGGTGAGCCGCGTGATCTCCTGCTGGACGCTGTACTCCACCTGAGCCTCCGGCGACAGGGACGCGGTGTAGCTGAGGATCTCCTGCTTCTTCTCGATGTCGTCTTTCAGCAGCTCGATCTGAGTGTGAAGAGCTTCCAGTTCGTCTTTGTGCTGCCTGGACTGAGACTGCAGCTGGGCCTCCAGCAGCCTGAGGGGACCCAAAACCACCAGTCTGTTTCATGGATCTTTAAATGCACAGAATCATCGGACCAGAAGCCCTGAGTGTGTTGCATTAACACACTTATTTTAAGGTGGAATTAGTGAGCAACCAGTGTGTGAAATACTCAGCACCTGAAAAAACCAGAAAACTAACAGATGACGTTTATCATCTGATTCTAATTCTATATAACTATCGTATGTATTTATATATAGTATGTATATACATATACTCTATGTGAGTGTGTTTAGTTGTGTTTATTAGTATTTTATCAAATCTTTGGACATTTAACTTTTTTTACTCTTTGCTTGATTCTTATTGGTTGTTTTATTGCTTTGTTTGTTTTTGTAAAACACTTGATTTTAATAAGTGACATATTAATCAACTTTATTATTATTGTAATGTATTTGATCAACAAAAAGACCCTTTAAAGGACCTCCACAGAAGCTTTAATATATATATATAATATCATATATATATCTGGAACTGTTAAGATGTTTAGGAGTAATATCACAAACAGTCGATGTGATGTCGACACAGCTGTATGTTATACTGTTACAGTCTATATAAAGTATGTATTGAGTCTATTAAAGCTCCCTGTGGAGTTAAAGCGTTGTGTTTATGTCCAGTTTCTCTCCAGAACTCAGCGTGTGAATCCTTCAGGTCCAACAAACACGTAGAAAACCTTTGCAAAGCTGATTTCTGCTCTGTTTTCTAGCTCGCACTGTCTTCTGTTGGCACATTACAACCTTTCTTTGCACGTTAGCGCCTCCAACTGTCCATCAGTGGAATAACATTATATTCCACAGAGCTAAAACTCCACCTTTAATATGGAGTGTGGGTGGTGTTAACCATGACGTGCCGAGCACTAGGCTGTTGGGTATCAGGCGCAGACGACTGCTCTGCGAGGAAAGCCCCGGGTTCAGGCAGTTTAACGAGTGAGCTGTTGTTTTAGTTAGAAAAAGCAGAGAAAGTGAAAGAAAGCGAGCAGAACAACAAGAAGTGAGCAAACAGAGACCTGGCCACTTGTTTTAGGCCCTGGTAAGCCAAACCCAGCTCTCCATCTTCATTCAAATAACACCAGTCCTGTTGCGTACTGGTGTCGGCCAGGCAGAGGACAGCAGGACACAGAGCCAGAGAAAGAGGAAACAAAGCAGAAGCAGAGTGTGAGGAACGCTGCAGAGAACAGAGCAGAAGCAGACAGAAACTCCAGTGTTAGTCCACACGAAAACAAGAGAAACTACAAATATGGCACCATTTGTCACTTTAAATGGTTAATAATATAATCTTCATTTCTACATTTAGGCGTTCCTGTTGTGGCCAGTGACCCAGTCTTTAATACAGGTGGAGCTTTGGACTGAAAGTGGGCTCAGAGGCTGAAATAAGACCATCGCCTGCAGCACACCGGTGTCACACAGGGCGAGACGTATGCAGAGCTTTTACTCACGGAAAGGTGTACAACAACGTACAAATACTCGGTTACAAGTAGAAGTCGTCAAAATCCTGTCTGCTATATTCACAAACAGACACAGGTTTAGGTTTGCCAAACATCTGGTAATTTCCTGCTTTTTCCTGCACTGAAGGTACAGTCACATTACGCACTCGTGATGTTTCTGATGCAGCTAAATTAACTGTAAACAGTGTTTGTAGTCTGTAGTGTGATAAGGTACTAAAAATAAAGAAGAAACAAGCTGGAATAATAACTTTTACATTTCCAAACACAGCGCAGCAGTGTTTCTGCTGGTCGACCTGTGCAATGTGACCGTGCCTTAACCCCGGCCTTAAAGTCGCAGCGCCGTGTTTCCTTTCTGCTGAACTGCCACATTAACAATCGCCATCATTTAACCAACCGTCTGTCAGCATCGAGTTCTACGCTAGTGTTGTTGAGCCAAACAGACGAGGAAGGAAGGAAAGTGTCAAAAGTGACAAAACTATCAATCCAGAGTAAAGTACATGTATTCCCAGCAGGCTCGTGTAATTCCTGTCGCTAACTAAAGACAAAATGAGAAGCTGTTTATGATTACTTCTGTGTGGAATCAAAGAAATCAAATATCGCAGTAAACTGAATACGCGTTCTGTCTCTTGAAATGTTCGTAAATGAGGAGGTGAAGCAGAGTCACTTACTTTTTGGACTCACACAGTCCGTGATAAGCTTTGAGAGCCTCCTCTTTGTCCATGGGCTCGTTGCTGTGGCTCAGTTCAGGAACATTATTACTTTCCTGCTGAAACACAGAAAACACTAAATGTTATTTTACTACAAAATAAATAGAAGTTCACAGAGTAACAACTGGTTTTGACATTATTAACCCCTGTTTGTGTGTCTTTATTGGGACAACATACTGATCTGCTGCTATTTTCACTTTAACACAACATACTGTGTGTTATCTTTAAAATATCCTGTTGGAAAATATCACAAAAGTACATTTTGCTCTTGTCATTTCTTTTATTCACATTATTTTACTTCACATGATCACACTTCATTTCTACATCTGACTGACTGAATCTTTTGCCTCAGTGATGAATCGAGTCGAGTCTTTCTCAACAGTATAACGCGTGGAAGTTTACAGCTAAACAATTTATCATTTTTTAAAAAGGCAGATGAAAGAAATGCTGAACGAGAGATTGTTTTGAGTTACAGAAGCTGGTGGAACAGACGCTAGACAGGAAGTGACGTCAGGACTTCGGCTCTCTATGTCTGATGTCACCATTTTTTCAACTGTATTTTCCAGGTGCGACCAAGGGAGTACGGCAGGGTCCAGTTCTGGGGCTGCTCTTACACACAAACCTTTATGCAGATGATACTGTTATTTACTGAGCTGCACCACCTCCATGTGCAATCTGCTCTTAACGTTCTTCAACGCACATTAAACAATTTGAAAGTGGTTCTAAATGCTGAAAAACTGAAGTTATATTGTTTACAAATCGTAAGAAAAATAAATCTGACCTTCCACCCGAGGCAGCCGTCAGTCTCTCGTGTATAAACATTAATATTCCTGCATTCAGGTGACACTTCAGTACAATGAAAGTGTTTAAACTTACAATATGATCGTTCTTCTCCCGTAGCTGGGCAGTGCTGAGTATCTGAGTCCTCAGAATTAGGACTTCCTCCTTGCGGGCATCCAGCTCCTCATTGGCTGCTTTAAGCTGACTGAGCAGCAGGTTGTAGCTGTCCTGCAGTTCACTGGAGGAATTGTTCTGAGATGCACGCTCAGCGACGGTCTTCCTCAGCTCGTTCAGGTCATTCTTCAGTTTCTTGTTCTCTGACTCCAGCTCCTGTCTCTGCAGGGATACAGAACAAGGTTTTAGAGAGTTAGGATATATGATCCGGATTAAAATCTTTTAAAGTGGATTTTCTATTAAAAGAGAGTTCGTGACACCCATAACTGCCAAGTTCAGTTTCACAAAATATCAAACTGCCAAAATAGAGATTCAAAACAGAGAAGTGAGAGGAAGGACCGGTAGAACCAGATAAATAAATATGATCAAAAGCAACAGAACCATTCAACCGTCTCATTAAATTACACTTGAGATTAACTTTAAAGTGCTTTCACTAATTACCCTTTCACTAACACTTCAACTGCTTTCACTCATTACACGTCAACTGAGAATATTTTACTGATTTCTGTTCCTCAACTGTTCAAACTAGCTAAACTACTTTCAGATCTCACACTTCTTTTAGGTGCCGTCAGTGTTTACACCAACTGTCACTTCAACTGCTGACAGTGCACACTCTTGAACTGTCTCCAGCGCTCCAACTTCAATCAGATGCAACTACTGTTGCCACATACACGTCAACAGACATTTCAGCTGCTTTCAGCACTTTAACTTCAACTAATACTTCATCTTCACTCAGCGTGTACACTTCAACATCTTTTAGTGGCTGTATTTCAGCTGCCACTTCAACTTCTGTCAGCTTGCGAACGTAGTGTCAGAGGAGATGATGTGTGTGTGAGAGGTGAAGTCAGTTTTGTACCTTGAGGTTGTTGTAGGCCAGATCTGCCGTCTCCTGCTCAGAGGTGGGACTCCTCGACTCAGAGCCCTTGAATGAAGAACACACAGACGGATTAACTCGGTGTAACAACCTGGATCACCGACATCTTCGTCAAAACACTTGAAGCCAGAGATGAAGCCAGCTGGACTTCTGTTCTGCTGAGTCACCTTGTGCTTGGCGAGCTCCTCCATCTTGTCCAAGTTGGCCTGCAGCCTCTTCCTCTCCTGCTCCAGCTCTCTGACTCTCTTCTGCAGCTTCATGAACAGACTGATGTCCATCGCAGCCTTCTCCACTCCCACCTCCTGCGCAGGTGAAGAGTTACAACTGTTGAACCATGTCGCCTTCACCGGCTGACCCCGCCACCATTCATTTCTCCTCTCAGACTCACCTCCACCAGCTGAATGGAGTCCTCGGTGTCTCCGACCTCTGAGGTGGAGATGGACGGGTAGTTAGAGTCCGACTCCAGGCTGCTCTGATTGGACGGGTTCCTCCTGTGGCCGGGGTGGAACTGGAGGATGATGGGAGGAAGAGACTCTCTGTTAGTCCCGATGTTAAAGATGCACGGCCTCAGCAGTTCCATCCTGAGGCTGAAACTGTACCGTACAGCCTTACTTACCTCATATTCTGATATTTAAGGTAATACTCCATCTTAAATCTATTCCGAGTATCGAACACTGGCCGCCCGCAGACTAGAAAGACGGCTTTAAAAGCTTTGCTCCTTCACAGAGGTGGAGGCTGCACTCAGCTTGTGTTCACAGCCGTTATAACGGATTCCAGTGCTGAGCCAGTGAAATATGGCTAAATACAGTTAGAGCTACCATCTCCTGCTGTCAGCTCAGATGATTCTACAGAGAAAGTTAGATTACATATACAGATGTAACGGACGGACCATTAAAACCGCTGTGAATCGAGCTGACTGCAGAAGAGCATGCTGTTACTCAGGTGGTAACACCTGGCTGTACTGAGGTCACCTTGGCCAGGGACACCTCCTCCTTCAGGTTGTCGTATCTCTGCTCCAGTCTGGAAAACTCTTTGAGCAGATTCTGGTAGCGCTGCCTCTCTGCATCCAGCTCAGTCTGCAGAGACGACGTCCTCTGGGACACACTGCTGTCATCCTCTGAAACACACACACACAAACCGATCAGCTGCAGGAGAGCTTCCAGACACACAAGGTGCTGTTCAGGCTGCAGTCAATAACAGAGACCAAGAGGACAGAAACTACTAAAGCAGCTCTTAGTTTATGCTGAACTGAATGATAAACACAGGACTCAGGTCTCTGTGGTCCACAGCTACACTTCGTCAGATGTTCCCACTGAAGCCAAACAGCGCTTGGTCTCACAGACCAGCGTGGTTCAGTACCGACTCCGGTTTCCTGTTTCAGACAGAAGGACCCCCCCCAGGTGTGTTCAGGTCTCACCTTCAATGCTCTTTGAGTGCTGCAGAATCCTCTGGTTCATCTCTTCCTTCTCACTCTTCAGCAGAGAGTTTTCTCTCTCCAGCTCCTCCACCCTCTGAAGGCAGAGACAAACACCATCTCTGTGTTAGGAGGAACTAAATCATGACACCAACGAAGAAGAAGAGCGTTCGCGGGTCTCTCACAGTCTCTTTAACATTCAGTCTCCACAGATTCATCATCTCACGAAGCACAAAGAAAGGATCAGAATCGCTCCACACATTCTTCTTCTCTGTCAAAACCTGCCGCCTACATTACCCACAATGCAACTGGCCCAGCGACATCACTTGAGGACATTTATCAGACTTATCAGCTCCCTCTGGACACTAAAGGCTTTATACGACACTAAATCACTGGAGTTCACCTTTAATTAATGACGTCTGTCGCATCAGTGCGCTGCTTTAACGTCTTTCAGCGGAGACTCGGAGACGGGACGGAAAGCTGGAACTCAACGGATGCCGATGAAAGTGCAAGGAGGTGAGATATCGTGACTTTTGTTTCCAGACAAACTTTAAACTTTGGAGTCGAGCAGATTTTATTTTCTTGAAGCATAACTGTACGACAGCGATTTTAATAAGACGGAACAAGACAAACATCAGTCTCTGGATTTCACCTGGTGCTGCTGACACATTCAGGCCCACACTGACCTGCTGGAGGGCCACGGGGCCACAGAGCCAGGTGAGTCGAGGGGCCTCTATTTGTTTCACTTTAAGTTGATACATTTAAGAAATTGCACCATGTGAGCATAATATCAGCTGAAATGTTAAAGGTATTAAAAGTAGATTTTGACAAGGCAGCGAGCCTTAAAGCCTTCTCATGTCATTTTATATTAATCTAATTACCACAAACGCACAGCGGGACACACAGCGGGGCCTCGGGGGCCCTCAGGGTCCGTGCCGCTTGTAATCCAGACTTCGACGTCAGGACTTTAACATTAAAGTGTTTGTCAGACACGATAACACGTTAAAGCAGCAGAACATTTCCGTAGCGAGCTGCAGGTCTCGGATCAGCTGATGTCCTCACCTGTTGGAGCCCCTCTTTCTCGCTGCTGTGCTCCTCCTCCAGCCTCTTCCTCTGGGCCGACGCCTCCTGCAGCTCCTCTCTCAGCCTCTCCAGCTCCTCCTGCAGAGACGTCAGCTGACCTCCTTCACCCTGCTGACTCCGGACCTGCTCCAGCTGCTTCTGCAGCTTGCTCACCTCCGAGCCCAGGCTGGCGTTCACCAGCAGCAGCTGCTCATTCTGAGTCCTGTACTCTTTGGACTGACGTGGGACAGAAACTTAATCAGGTGAAACAAGCAGGACAAATACTGGTGCCGCCATTATTATCATTATTAACTTTCAGTCCATTTTAATCAGAGCTTTTATTAAGTTACACACTGTAACTTTTATTCTACTGTTTTATCACATTTCAGCTTATTTCTTCTATTTTTTTCTATCTTTTTAAATTGTGTGTGTGTGTCTTTGTGTTTGTTTTATATCGAGTTTTAATGTCTTCGGACGTCTCACGTAAAGCCCTTTGAATGTCTCGCTGATGTTTCTGGCCTCTTGTTTTCAGCAGAAACAGTGAACACAACATCAACATGTCGTCTCCTTTTCAGTTGACATGTTGAACTTGTGATCAAACAGCAGCTAGAGAGTCACATGACGCTTCATCAGGAGGCGTGTCTGTGTCTCCTGATGGACGTCAGTCCGGTCTTCTCTCTGTCAGCTCTGTGTTTGGTCTCCAGCAGCTGCTGAGGGAAACATCTGGCTCTTTAGCAGCTAGATGCTCCGCTATGTCCAGCAGCCGCTGAGGGAAACATCTGGCTCTTTAGCTGCTAGATGCTCCGCTACGTTCAGCAGCTGCTGAGGGAAACATCTGGCTCTTTAGCTGCTAGATGCTCCGCTACGTTCAGCAGCTGCTCTCTGACTGCGTCTGTCTGCTGTTTGCAGCTCGAGTTCAGAGGCTTTTTACAGCTTCTTCTCTGAATATGACGCTCTGAGAGCGTGTTGCCTTAATTCAGAGAGAATAAACTAATATAGTGTTCGGGCCCTGCGACAGTGATCAGTATTAGATGCACGTGTGTGATGTGAGTCACCTGATCGTCCATCTTCCTCTGCAGCTGGACGATCTTGTTCTCCATGCCGCTGTTGAGCTTCTTCAGATGTTCAGCAGAGCGCGCTTCGATCTTCAGCTGCTGCAGCTGCCGTTTAGCGCGCGTGCGTCTGAACGCACACTGGATGGTGATGGCGGCGTCGCGCGCTCGTCTGAACTTCCTCCTCTGCAGCCAGCCGCGGACGCTCTTCTGGATGATCATGGCCTTGTGGTGCAGGAGGAACTGCAGAGGACAGTCTATCAGACACACTGGGACACAGTCCTCTCACTACAACACACAACTGATGAACCGAGGAGGCATGCACAGACCGCCTGACCACATTCCACCTTAAATTGGAAACACTTTGCCTCCAATTCACTCGTTAGGTCAGCGGCACATCAGGACTCCGGGCTGAGTCCGTCAGAACAACACAACGAGGATCAGGAAGGTTAGAAAGTGTTCGTGTTTGTTTGTACCTCCCAGTAAACCTTGCGGGTGAACATCCCTCTGGCGAAGGCCTGGATGGTGACGACAGCCTGTCTCACCCTCCGATAGGCCCGTCGCTCTCTCACCATACGATACTGCTTCTGACAGACGAGGGCAGCCCGAGTCCGACGCAGGACGTCGGCATATCTGAAGAAAAATGACAAACCACCATTAGCTACAGGGCGAAGGAGCAGAGCGACCATGTCTCACTCTTCAGCCTGTCTCACTCCCGGACGTTAGCTGGTGGAAACATGTTTGGGCTTCAGCTTCTCTGTGCTGTGACTGACTTTTACTAAACTACTAGTTATTAAAACACAGCATTAACCAGACGTGAGCGTTAACTTTGTCTTCTGACTCAAAAAGCTTCACTTTAAAAGCGTTTATATATTAGTATTTATTCACTAATCTACTGTATATCTTGTTGTGTGTAACGTTTGTTTTTATATGCGGAGCATAAAGGGAACTACAACACAAACCTCGTTATACAACCCTGCGTTGATGATCAATAAATCTATAATCATTCAAACAGAAATACATTTTACTAAAACGTGAAGCCTTAACCTCATATCTTCATATCTCGCCCCGCGCTGCACTTTTTAATGTGTTTTATTCCATCTGACCTCAGGTGATTCACGTGGGATCACCGGGACCCGTAACTCACCTGCGGGCCAGGTATCCTCGGCCGTATCTCTGCAGCGTGATGGCAGACCTGCGGATCTTGCGGTATCGAACTCTCTGCAGCCAGCCTCGAACCGTCTTCTGGATCTTGATACAGGCCGAGCGGAACTTGTCCGCCCTGAGCTTCTCCAGGTACGCTACCTGACCCGCCCGGAAGAAGATCTTTGTCTTTCCGAACTGGAACATGTCCGCATCCTGAGATACCAGAGAAAAACATTAAATATATTTCATGATATATTTAACCGAACCGATGAGGATAACGTAACGAACACTAACCCAGGTTCAACACATCATCAACATCAAACCATGTGCAACCAAAATAACTCGAGGTAAACCAAAGGTCCGGCAGTGCAGTGCGCAGCGGAGTTAACACCAAGTCCTTCAGCTGGTTACTTTGTTCAACGCAGAGACGGTGAAACGAGTCAGTTACAGTACAAAGAACCCAAATGGAAAGTATTCATAGAAAATATTACAAATAAAGCGAACTAAAACAATGAGAAGTCTCTTGGTTTCTTGTGTTAATAAAGTTTTCGCACCTTGATCAGAGTCTCCAGCAGGTTTTTACACACCAGCTTCTTGTCTGCTGACGTCATGTCGGACTTCTTCAGCAACACGCGATACCTGCTGAAGAAATCTGGGTACGTCCACCTGGAAATACAACACGTCTTTACTTTTTACACAGCGCGTAGGTTAGAGAAGCAGGGAGGACACAACGAAGCCTCAGTGTCTCCCCGAGTCTCTCGGAGACTCTTGGACGTTTTGCACTGTTTTATGACATTTTACAAGAACAATAATCTGCAGATTAACTGCTAATGAAAGCTGATCTTTAAACTCTGCTCTGTAACAAACCTGACAGAAAGAGCAGTGGACTCACCTGGACGGGTATCCGGCTGCACTGATCCGGATCGTCTCCAGAACTCCACAGGCTCGGAGCTGCTGCACCGCTCGCCTCGAGTCGAACCTGCAGCAACAGGAAACACTTCAATCATCTTCTTTCATTTTAAACAAAGTTCAGCTCCAACACTGAACGCTTCCTCCTACCTCGTCCTGTTCTTTGGCATCGCACACACAACAGCAGCAGTGTGTTTCCAGCTGATTCTGGCAGCTGAGAGCGGAGACTCAGACATCATGTGACTGAGGCCGTCATCTAATTTAACAGCAGCAGGCGCCTAGCAACATGTCAGCTGCTGCAACACGGCTACAGAAACCTCTTCCAGTGTCGCACTGTGTCACCAAAACTGTTGTTCACAGATTCATCTTTGTTTTCTGCAGCTCTCTGTCAGTCATATATATATATATATATATATATATATGTGTGTGTGTGTGTGTACACACACTGTCTCCTGCTCTCATTTAATCTGTAGTTAGTCTTAGTTACAGTTATGTTTAAATCAGTCTAGCACGTAAGAATTAATGATGAAATTGGTTATTGAGTTTTCTATATTATTGGTAGCATAACAAAAAAATCCAGATTCTATATGAACCTCTGCTGTATTGTTACTGTACAAACCCGACTTCAGGTCTTGTTAGGTTTCCGTTAGAGTCAAAGTCACAAATGCTGTTGCCAACCTGACAGACATATTAAAGAACCAATCAGACGGCAGAAAACATTAAAGCCATCAGGAGAGCGAGACCCCGTCAAAGCTGATGTCAGCTGCAGGTCGGTGCTGCTGTTCTCTCTACAGACACGTCTGTTAGCCTGTATGTGTTCGCATTCAGTCAGACTGTCCCATCAGAGCAGCCGAACCAGCAGTCAGCAGCTCCTGTCTGCAGTGGACCCGTGGACGGACAGACGGCCGTCTCTGGATCACTGCGAGACTGAAGGAAACTCAGAAACAGCAGGATTCTCAGGCAGGTTCTGCAGAGACGGTGATCTCCTCTGGAAGTGTGAGTCACACTGACTGATTCAATGCGTGTTTCACGTGTGAGAGTTCAGACCTGACTGAGCCAGGACTGTTCCCACCTCTAAGAGAAAATGAAAAGCTGACTCACGAGAAGGCCTCTTTGGCATCGTTGGGTTTGATGCAGCGAACATAATGAGGAGTCGTAGCGTTCAGAGTCTCCATGAGAAGCTGAAGAGACCTGCGGAACTGAAGCAACAGAGAAACACGTGAACAACAGCAGCATCACCAGTGAGGTCAGAGCCGTGCACAGAGCAGCCGGCTCACCTGATGGCCCACGGTCTTCCTGTGCTCCTTGTTGGGAGCTTTGGGAGTCGACCTCGCTGCTCGGACGTTCACTCTGGAGGACTTGGAGGAGGCGACGTCTTCTTTCTCGTTGAACAGATCTGCTACCAGCTGAAACTGAGAGGGGAACATGTTGATACTTGTCAGATGAATAATCACTTCAACGTGCGACACAAAGCAAATGTCCCGTACAGCAGCTTCAGCTGAGCAAAGCCCAGAATGAAACTTATGTAAACTTATAGAACTTAAATAAAACCGACGTGAGCCGCTGCAGCTGACAGCAGTGACGGTGTTCGCGGCAGACTCGTAGCGTAACAAAGAGTTAGAACTGATGTTCTAACTGTGAACTGACTGCTTTCAAAGACTTTTTAAACGTCTGTAAGAGCTGCTGATCGTCTGTAAAATCACTGTGAGTGTTTATGTTTGTGTGCTGATGGAAAGACGAGAGTTTATTCCCGGACACAGGAACACACAGCGACGCTCGCAGGCCGGCAGCTACAGCTGACCTCTGATCAGCTCCACCGGAGCGACCGGAGGTTCACGAGAGAGAGGATCTCCGAGACGAGTGACCACGCACAAAGGCTTCGACCCAGTTCTTCCCGTTGACCCGCTCTCTGCTGCCCTCAGCACCACGCCTGACTCGATCCGTGTGAAACTGCAGAAGAAGAAGGTCTCGCGACATTGGGAAAGTAAATGAATGTGGAAAAACATCCGGGACAATGCTGCCGAGCTTCCGGACCTTTCACTCACACTGGACACGAGCTTCTTCTCCTCACTTTTTCATCTTTTCTGACGGCAGTGAAACTGAAGGACTCTGGCGTCTGTCGAGGTTTCCAGGAGTCCGCTGGAGCAGACAGATCTGAGGTCAGATTTAGAAAGCTCATCGCCTCTGAGCATCAGGGACTGAGGATGGGAACGGCAGCTCTGATCCCTGACCCTGTTAATTACAGAAGATAAACGAGTCCGGCTTCATCGGAGCTCCTCTGTGATCTGTGATTCTGATTCGCAGCAGGAAGGTCAGATTAAAGGACAGGATCACAGTTTGTGTCTTGCTGTGATAATTCCTGCTGTTCATACTGGACATTAAAAGATCGCTTCATGATTCCAACGCAAGTGATGGAGGATAAAATCCACAGTCCACATTCTGTGTAAAAATGAATTCTACAGTTTATCTGAAGTTAATGTGAAGCTTCAACAGCCTCAGTTACACAAATCAAACCGGTATCTTCCCAAGTTATCGCCAAACTTCCTGGTTGTTTAGTTCATTGTTCATTGTTACTGTTGAATAATGAGTCTATAACATATGCGTCGAAAGAAGTGCTTTATTTTGAAATGTATGTGAGGGGGAAGGGGGGCGGGGCTGTGTGGGGAGGGGGTGCAGTCAACGGTCAAACAGGGAGAAATACACTGAACCACTAATCAGTGACCTCTGGAGCTCTGCAGGTCGACGCCGCCGCGAATCCTGCGAGAACGCCAACTGACTGAGCTGGTTCTGGTGCTGTGGTTCTGGTTCTGTGGTTCTGGTTGTGGTTCTGGTGCTGGTGCTGTGGTTCTAGTTGTGGTGCTGTGGTTGTGGTTCTGTGGTGCTGGTTCTGTGGTTCTGGTTGTGGTGCTGTGGTTCTGGTTCTGGTTCTGTGGTTCTGGTTGTGGTGCTGTGGTTCTGTGATTCTGGTTGTGCTGCTGTGGTTCTGGTTGTGGTGCTGTGGTTCTGGTTGTGGTGCTGTGGTTCTGTAGTTGTGGTGCTGTGGTTCTGGTTCTGTGGTTCTGGTTGTGGTGCTGTGGTTCTGGTTATATGGTTCTGGTGCTGTGGTTCTGGTTCTGTGGTTCTGGTTGTGGTGCTCTGGTTCTGTGGTTCTGGTTCTGTGGTTCTGGTTCTTACCTGACTGGCTTTCAGGATGTTGATCTGCTCCTCGTAGACGGTGTCTCTGTTCTTCTCCAGAAAGCCTTCACACTGATATTCCACCTGTCGAGAGACAACATCTCACGTTCAGTTACAAACAACACCAGGGACGAGGTCGTCCCGCACCTTACAGGTGAAGCTGTTTCAGCCACGTCTCACGCTCAGCTGATGGTTTAACGGACACTGAGGTCTACAGAGGTTTCCTCGCCGCTGTCGCCAAGTGCTCGCTCACGGTGGGATTTGTTGGGTCTCTGTAATTAATATCATAAAGAGTTCGGTCTGGACCTGCTCTGTAGGAAACGTGCGGTGAGATAACGTCTGTTATGAACACAGCCGATGATGCCGTCAGTCAGTTCTGGGTCATGTGGTTTGTCTGATGCCCGATTGGTGTCCGGCTGTCTGCACGCTGTAGAGCTTCACTGGGATCGATCAATACAAGTGATCTTCACAATTACAACGAGCTGTTTTAGCCTTTTTGTAGCTGAAGATCCTCCAAAACATAATACAGACTGACAGACTAAATGATCACAGACAACAACAACAACAACAACCGTCGGCTTGAAGTTTGTTCTGGATCAGATTATTGTTTTCAATGTTTCCAGAGTTAAACTTTGTTAAGTGATGAGCTGTTACACGACGCTGCTCTCGCTGGGGAACAGGTCTGATAAAGCAGCAGTGCTCACCTTATCGGCGAAGTGTATGATGATGAAGGAGGTGTTGGACATGCGAGGCTTCTGGAAGTGAGCGCTGCTGGAGTTCTGTTTGTAGAGCTTCTGGGCCCAGTTCTGATCCGTTCCCTTTGGCACCTGAAACAGGAAGGAGATTATATAACAAGTGAAGGAGGAAATGAGGCTACCTGCGCTCTGAAACACAGATTCATCCTCTGAAGCTGTTCCACATCATCATCAATAACTTCAAAGAGCGGTGGGAACGAGGGAGAGGGAGGGAGGGAGGGAGGGAGACCTACTAACTGATCCAACACAGAACTACACAGAAGGAAAAGAGTCCGAGGATAAAAGAGGGAGGGAGGGGAGCGAAGACAGAACGCAAACTCAGGGTCACCAGCAATTAGACCGATAAAAGACTGATTTACGAGTTTTAAGGTGAGTTTCACCTGAACGTTTCATTTCGAAAACAAACAATAAACAATTCTGCTAAATACTACAAGAGCTAAACCACGGCTGCCTGCTGTGGGAAATGGCCGACACTAACTGAAGGTGTGAACAGATAGGAGTTATTTGGCGTAAACATGTTAAACCACAGTTGTGGTCCTTCAAAGCTCTGAACGCTGAGCGAAGACAGAACGCAAACTCAGGGTCACCAGCAATTAGACCGATCCCCTGACACAAGCGCTCAGAGAAACACTCAACAACAAACACATTCTCGCCACACGCTGGTGCTGTAAAGGTGCTGAGAGGTTCCACTGAAGACCAACGCTCTCACTCTGCAGGAAGCTTCACCAGTTAAACTGATGGAGGGTTCATGTTTGTTTCTGTATCATTTATTTATTAGAAGATATTTTCTGTTTTTAGCTCACATTTTGGATTTTGAGTTTTAGGAAACCAATAAAGCTCAACAGAAATAGCGACGTAATCTATAATGTGATGTATTATCAATATAGAAAATATAACAGGACAAATGTTCTGACATCCTGCCCAGTGTTATACACTGATTCTTAGATTTGATCAGCTCGGCTGGGGGGGGGGCTGGCCATCGGTCTCACTTTACACTCTTCATCCAGCAGGTCCAGGATGCCGAGTCGAGCCTCGATCAGGTCGATGCAGGGCTGGTTATCATAGAAGTCTATCAGAGTCCAGGGGATCTGCTCCTTCATGTACTCCTCCTGCTCCAACTTAAACACATGCTGAGGAGACAAAACAACAAGCAGCTCATTCCTCTCAATCTTTCACGACGAAAGATCTGAATGAGTACAGTAAAGACGGATTAGACCGTTATTAAAAACGAAAAACGAGGCTCACGGAGTTGAACTGCTGCTGAAGTTTCTCGTTGGCGTAGTTGATGCAGAACTGCTCAAAACTGTTCACCTCAAACGTCTCAAACCTGCAGACATACAGACAAAGGGCCGACTGATCAGTGATTGTTATTGATCCCCTCTACGCTGTTGAACAGGAACACATTTTACAAGCTTCCATCGGCCGGAAAGATGTTGAAACGACCAAGAAAGGGTTCGTACAGGGGAAACTCCCTACGGACAGGAGAGGTGCTACGCTACTCTGAATCACAACAACGGACAAAGTGCTAATTACAAACACTATAATGAGAACATGACATATTGAAAACATATTCAAATAGTTTAAATAATGTGCACATTGTCAGAAAAGTGTATTTAATGACTTGAACGAAGAGAGAGAGACCAGGTGTTTGAATCATTTATCCATCAATCTCTGAGTCAACATCCAAAACCAGTCAGTCAGGTGTTACAGTCTGAGCTGCTGTTACAGTCTGAGCTGCTGCTGTTACAGTCTGAGCTGCTGCTGTTACAGTCTGAGCTGCTGTTACAGTCTGAGCTGCTGCTGTTACAGTCTGAGCTGCTGTTACAGTCTGATCTGCTGCTGTTACAGTCTGAGCTGCTGTTGTTACAGTCTGAGCTGTTGCTGTTACAGTCTGAGCTGCTGTTACAGTCTGAGCTGCTGTTACAGTCTGAGCTGCTGCTGTTACAGTCTGAGCTGCTGTTACAGTCTGAGCTGCTGCTGTTACAGTCTGAGCTGCTGTTACAGTCTGAGCTGCTGTTGTTACAGTCTGAGCTGCTGTTACAGTCTGAGCTGCTGTTGTTACAGTCTGAGCTGTTGTTGTTACAGTCTGAGCTGCTGTTACAGTCTGAGCTGCTGTTACAGTCTGAGCTGCTGCTGTTACAGTCTGAGCTGTTGTTACAGTCTGAGCTGCTGTTGTTACAGTCTGAGCTGCTGTTGTTACAGTCTGAGCTGTTGTTGTTACAGTCTGAGCTGCTGTTACAGTCTGAGCTGCTGTTGTTACAGTCTGAGCTGCTGTTACAGTCTGAGCTGCTGTTGTTACAGTCTGAGCTGCTGCTGTTACAGTCTGAGCTGTTGTTACAGTCTGAGCTGCTGTTGTTACAGTCTGAGCTGTTGTTACAGTCTGAGCTGCTGTTACAGTCTGAGCTGCTGTTGTTACAGTCTGAGCTGCTGTTGTTACAGTCTGAGCTGCTGCTGTTACAGTCTGAGCTGCTGCTGTTACAGTCTGAGCTGCTGTTGTTACAGTCTGAGCTGCTGCTGTTACAGTCTGAGCTGCTGTTACAGTCTGATCTGCTGCTGTTACAGTCTGAGCTGCTGCTGTTACAGTCTGAGCTGCTGTTGTTACAGTCTGAGCTGTTGCTGTTACAGTCTGAGCTGCTGTTACAGTCTGAGCTGCTGCTGTTACAGTCTGAGCTGCTGTTACAGTCTGAGCTGCTGCTGTTACAGTCTGAGCTGCTGCTGTTACAGTCTGAGCTGCTGCTGTTACAGTCTGAGCTGCTGTTACAGTCTGAGCTGCTGCTGTTACAGTCTGAGCTGCTGTTACAGTCTGAGCTGCTGTTGTTACAGTCTGAGCTGCTGTTACAGTCTGAGCTGCTGTTGTTACAGTCTGAGCTGCTGTTGTTACAGTCTGAGCTGCTGTTACAGTCTGAGCTGCTGTTACAGTCTGAGCTGCTGTTACAGTCTGAGCTGCTGTTGTTACAGTCTGAGCTGCTGTTACAGTCTGAGCTGCTGTTGTTACAGTCTGAGCTGCTGCTGTTACAGTCTGAGCTGCTGCTGTTACAGTCTGAGCTGCTGCTGTTACAGTCTGAGCTGCTGCTGTTACAGTCTGAGCTGCTGTTACAGTCTGAGCTGCTGCTGTTACAGTCTGAGCTGCTGTTACAGTCTGAGCTGCTGTTGTTACAGTCTGAGCTGTTGTTGTTACAGTCTGAGCTGCTGTTACAGTCTGAGCTGTTGTTGTTACAGTCTGAGCTGCTGCTGTTACAGTCTGAGCTGCTGTTACAGTCTGAGCTGTTGTTGTTACAGTCTGAGCTGCTGTTGTTACAGTCTGAGCTGCTGTTGTTACAGTCTGAGCTGCTGTTACAGTCTGAGCTGCTGTTACAGTCTGAGCTGCTGTTGTTACAGTCTGAGCTGCTGTTGTTACAGTCTGAGCTGCTGTTACAGTCTGAGCTGTTGTTGTTACAGTCTGAGCTGCTGTTGTTACAGTCTGAGCTGCTGTTACAGTCTGAGCTGCTGTTGTTACAGTCTGAGCTGCTGTTACAGTCTGAGCTGTTGTTACAGTCTGAGCTGCTGTTGTTACAGTCTGAGCTGCTGTTGTTACAGTCTGAGCTGCTGCTGTTACAGTCTGAGCTGCTGTTACAGTCTGAGCTGCTGCTGTTACAGTCTGAGCTGCTGTTGTTACAGTCTGAGCTGCTGTTACAGTCTGAGCTGTTGTTGTTACAGTCTGAGCTGTTGTTACAGTCTGAGCTGCTGTTGTTACAGTCTGAGCTGTTGTTACAGTCTGAGCTGCTGTTACAGTCTGAGCTGCTGTTGTTACAGTCTGAGCTGCTGTTGTTACAGTCTGAGCTGTTGTTACAGTCTGAGCTGCTGTTACAGTCTGAGCTGCTGTTACAGTCTGAGCTGCTGCCTCGCTGCAAAAACAATTTCCTCTTGCGTGACAATAAAGTTGTGAACTGCAACAGAAAGTGAAATATAATGTGAACTGGTGTTACTGTGAAGGAAGACGGATGCTGTGAAGAGAGCTGAAGGCTGCGGCACAGAGCCAGGCTGTGTTACTGAGATTAGCTGCTTTAAAGCTGTACTGAGGTCAGATTAGAGGCTGTTAGACAGATACTGAGCTCAGAAGATGAGCGAGGTAAATGATCTAATTCTCCAGATTAATCGGATATTACAGAATGTCCTGACTTCCAGCCGGACTTCTTCTTACCCGTAGATGTCCAGGACTCCGATGAAGGAGTGCTGTTTGGAGGTGGTGTGCAGGGCCTTGTTAATGTGCTCCACGATCCAGTCAAACATGCGGGCGTAGATGTGTTTGGCGAGCGCATCGCGGGCGTTGGTCGCCTGTTTGCTGGACATGTTCTTCACGTACGTCTCGGACGCAGTGACCAACTTCCTGTGACAGAGCCAGTGCTCCATCTGCTGCAGCTCCACCCCCAGCAGCCTGCAGAAGTGTTGCAGGTGGAGGTCGTCCCTCTGCAACACACACACACACACACACAGCTTCACCTGTTAGAGGACGGACACTCGCTCTGACCTGCTGATCATCAGTGTGAGCTGTAACCATGGTGACGTACTGCGATGTGACAGGACTCTCCGTCTCGCTCGGAGCAGATCTCGATGTTGCCCAGATGAAGGATGGAGGCAACAACTTTGAAAATGCTGCTCTGACTGCTGTCCTTTATACCTGGAACACAGACACACGTGGAGCTGAGTTATTAACAAGCCAATACAGTCCTGCAGTCTCTTAACCGCCCCCCGTTCACCTCCCGGCCTGTAACCGCCCCCGTTCACCTCCCGGCCTGTAACCGCCCTGCTCACCTCCAGATCTGTAACCGCCCCCCGTTCACCTCCCGGCCTGTAACCGCCCCCGTTCACCTCCTGATCTGTAACCGCCCCCCGTTCACCTCCCGGCCTGTAACCGCCCCCCGTTCACCTCCTGATCTGTAACCGCCCCCCATTCACCTCCCGATCTGTAACCGCCCCCCGTTCACCTCCCGGCCTGTAACCGCCCCCGTTCACCTCCCGATCTGTAACCGCCTGCTCACCTCCTGATCTGTAACCGCCCCTCACCTCCCGCCTGTAACCGCCCCGTTCACCTCCTGATCTGTAACCGCCGCTCACCTCCCGGCCTGTAACCGCCCCTCACCTCCTGATCTGTAACCGCCCCCGTTCACCTCCTGATCTGTAACCGCCCCCCGTTCACCTCCCGGCCTGTAACCGCCCCCGTTCACCTCCTGATCTGTAACCGCCCCCCGTTCACCTCCCGGCCTGTAACCGCCCCCGCTCACCTCCTGATCTGTAACCGCCTGCTCACCTCCCGCCTGTAACCGCCCCGTTCACCTCCCGGCCTGTAACCGCCCCCGTTCACCTCCTGATCTGTAACCGCCTGCTCACCTCCCGGCCTGTAACCGCCCCGTTCACCTCCTGATCTGTAACCGCCCCTGCTCACCTCCCGCCTGTAACCGCCCCTGCTCACCTCCTGATCTGTAACCGCCCCCCGTTCACCTCCCGGCCTGTAACCGCCCCCCGTTCACCTCCCGGTCTGTAACCGCCCCCGTTCACCTCCTGATCTGTAACTGCCCTGTTCACAACAGAATCTAGAGGTCTTTAGGGGTCCACCTGGGACCCAAGTCGGACCGGGTCCACATGAGACTCTGCTGGGGAGGGCCTCTGGTCTGTATGTATGTATGTCGTCAATTTGAGCGCGCTCAGTATCCGCTCTGATCACATGGTACGTCTCTGAAATATTTATTTTGACTGATCTTCTGTCTGCTGTTGGTGCAGGAGGTGCAAATAAGACTTTTATTATTCCTGTAAATGAATCTTTGAAGCAAATAAACAAACTATTTTTGTAAGTGAGTTCCTATGACTTTACATTCGTTCTGACGACATTATTATTGTTATAATTATTACTATGTTGCTGCTTGTTAACTGATAGATCATCGTGCTGCTGTTCTCTCTCTGCATCAGGGGCTGCCTGTTATTTTAACCCCATGTGCACACTACATACGAACCAAATCTCTGGATTTATTAATAGTTGAGATTTTGAAATCATGTTACAATCCCACATCTGCTATCATATAATCCTGTGGCCGGTCTGTTTACTTTCACACCACAAAACGAGCCGCACCAGAATCCACCGGGAAGTGGACTCAGACCCCCCTTTTGGTTTGTTTTGGTCTCCTCGGTGATCAAATATTCATGTCTGTTCCTTCGTTTGAAAAGTGTTTTCCTCTGTCGGATCCGTCCTCACCCAGCAGTGTGAAGGCCTCTCTGGTCTTTTTAAAGTCTTCAGCATCGTTCACTCCCTCGATGAAGATGTTCTCCCCTAAAGACGTGAAGGTGAAATCTTCTGCGCTGGCTGAACGACAAACAGACAGTGTTTACTTCGACACTAGACAGAAATATTCCACATATTCATTTTCAAGTAGTAGAAGCAGCGAATGAAAGTGTCCTGCCATCTCGTGGTCTATCCCTCATTATAAGACACCTTTACAGAACTGAAATGATTAGTCAATTAATCAATCGACAGAAAGCTAATCAGCAATAATCGAAGCAATGAAGCAGACATCGCCTCCTTCCAGATTCTCCGTTGTGATGACCACCGGGTTTCTTTGTCTTATGAGACAGTAAACTCGTAATTTATGGGTTTGGGACTGTTGACATTGGAAGAGATGAACTTTAGATCAAATGACAAATAGATGAATTCAGAAAGTAATCGTTAGCTGCAGAGCTTCACTTTCACAAAACATTAATATTTAGAGCTTCCAGCTGCTGCTCACAGATCAGTTCAGGTGATCACACCAAAACAACAATATCAATAATCCTCCACTCCTGATACAAGGTTTCCTTCCTGAACTCTCAGACGTTCACTAAACAAGGTACCGGTTTAAAAAGGTTTCAAACAATCATTTCAGTCGTTGAATCATTTCAATCATCAAGTCGCTCGAATCCTTTCTGTCCTTAAACAAAAGATCATGAACTCTCCAACATGAAGGTCAATAAAAATCTTCCTCCAAATCACACAGTGAACTCATCCGACCTCCTTCTTCAAGACGAGTGTTGAACTGTTTCAATATGAAGAGGCTGAATAATATCAGCATCACACCAGCTTTAATCTGAGCACTAACAGACCTTCTCAAACATAACCTTCTGTAAAATAACCTGTGAAACAGTTTCTCCCTCACAAGTACAATATCAGTCCTGTTCAAACATCATATGTGTCTATTATCCTTGAATATTCGTTTGGTTGTACAGACCTGACAGGACTCCCACATGTCACCTGTTATCGATAAAGTTACTATTAAAGTTGGAGCAACAGAAGAAATCTAGTAGTAACTGCAGAAGTATAAGCAGGTAGACTCACTGAGGCCGAGGTCTTTGAACTCTGGTAAACTGGCCGAGGCACACAGCTGGTAGAATATGTGATAATTCCTCTCATCCTCAGCCTGTGAGACAAACAATTCAAACATTTAAATAAGTCAAACACACAGTGAAACACAGTGAAGCAGGCCGTATGTACAACACATCGAACTGACCTGAAAAACAACGCGAGACTTCTCCAGCAGGTATGTTCGCATGTTGGCACCGATGATGTGGTAACGCCGGCTGAAACCGATCTGAATGTACTTTCCAAACCGACTGCTGTTGTCGTTTCGAGTGGTTTTTGCATTTCCAATAGCCTGGTGGACAGAGAGGACAGCGTCATCAGCGTAATCTAACACCAAAGTCAACGTTAGAATATGATCAATATGTAAATGTTCATATTTCAAGGCTTCAGAAGCATCACTCTGAGCGACGAGAAGGAGTAGGAAGGAAAAAGTACATGTTGGTCAGCGTGTCTAAAACAAGAGATGAGGACGCCAGCTGTGTGGCGTACTTTGTTATTGTAGGTGATTGGCCTGATCCAAAGTATGAAGGTAGTAATCCAACACCTGTGAGGGTTTAAACTTGTATATATTTAACATCTGAGTTCAGCAGAATAATTGAAAAAACAACTAAAATAGTTTCATTTTACCGACAGAACACAGAAACAAGAAAAACACTTAATTCTCCTTTTTCAGTTTATTTACAAAACCAAACTATAATTGGATTTTTACATGGAGCTGGGATCAATACTGTTTTCTGCCAACAGCAGGAAAAACGAGAATACGACCTGATTTCCCTCAACATGATTTACAGTCCCATGTTGGTGGGACGTCCGCTGACGCCCAGTGAACAAAACCCTGAATATCTTTAGAAATGTTAATGTATGCTGATGGAGCTTTGTGGAACTGATGGTGCTCTTATTGCTACAGTTTAGCTACAAGCTACTGAACCCATCAGCAGCAGAGCCCCGGGGTACAAAAACACAAGTGTAAAAAATGACAATTCAACCTTTTACGAGAGGTTATGTGCCAGACTATTTCCTGGCTCTGAGCAGTTGCCTGGCAACCAGCGGAGACTCCAGGAAGTTACTGCTCCCAGCCAAGAAAAAGTCCAGGAACATAATCCCCTGTAACACCCCAACTTGTCATTTTTATACTTTGGCTTTTGTAAACAAACCAGATATAAAGTGTTAATCAGTGAGCTGTTTCCCCGTTTCCAGTCTTTATGCTAAGCTAAGCTAACTTGCTGCTGGCTGTAGTTTCATATTTAGCATACAGACATGAGAGTGGCATCAATCTGAACATCAAACTCTCAGAGAGAAAGAGAAGAAGAGGATTTACCTGAATGTGGAACCTTTCTGAGCCTTTTAAGGATGAAACTGAACATCTGTAAAGTTCTTACACAGTTTAAATCTTGCAGCATTTCATCATTGCTTTAAAAACCACTCACCTCCATGATGGGACTGGAGGCGAGCACTTTCTCCTCCACATTCGTGTCATTAGCTGAGCCGCCCACTGTGGCGAAGAAACGCATGGCGTACTTTGCAGAAACCGTCTTTCCAGCTCCGGATTCTCCGCTCACTATGATGGACTGATTCCTCTCATCTCTACAAAACAACCAGAGGAGGAGTTTCACCACGTTTACTGATGGAACCACACAGACATCATGTTACCCTGCTGGAACATAACAGCACCATGTAATCATCTCAGCAGAGCAAACTGCTCATACATCCTACATTCTCATTCTTATGTTACATTTTTATGATAAACAACTGTTTACTAGCTACGACTGAGTATCAGATTTCAAGGATAGAGGAGTAATATTTCGAGAATACAGTGTGTGTGTGTTCCCAGTTAATGTGTGTTGGTTCCCAGTTAATGCACGTGTTGGTTCCCAGTAAACGCGCATGTTGGTTCCCAGTTAACGTGTGTGTTGGTTCCCAGTTAACGTGTGTGTTGGTTCCCAGTCAACGTGTGTGTGTTGGTTCCCAGTCAACGTGTGTGTGTTGGTTCCCAGTCAACGTGTGTGTGTTGGTTCCCAGTCAACGTGTGTGTGTTGGTTCCCAGTCAACGTGTGTTGGTTCCCAGTTAACGTGTGTTGGTTCCCAGTCAACGTGTGTGTTGGTTCCCAGTTAACGTGTGTTGGTTCCCAGTTAACTTGTGTTGGTTCCCAGTAAACGTGTGTGTGTTGGTTCCCAGTTGACGTGTGTGTTGGTTCCCAGTTAACGTGTGTTGGTTCCCAGTAAACGCGCATGTTGGTTCCCAGTTAATGTGTGTTGGTTCCCAGTTAATGTGTGTTGGTTCCCAGTTAACGTGTGTTGGTTCCCAGTAAACGCGCATGTTGGTTCCCAGTTAACGTGTGTTGGTTCCCAGTTAACGTGTGTTGGTTCCCAGTAAACGCGCATGTTGGTTCCCAGTTAACGTGTGTTGGTTCCCAGTAAACGCGCATGTTGGTTCCCAGTTAACGTGTGTTGGTTCCCAGTAAACGCGCATGTTGGTTCCCAGTTAACGTGTGTTGGTTCCCAGTTAATGTGTGTTGGTTCCCAGTTAATGTGTGTTGGTTCCCAGTTAATGTGTGTTGGTTCCCAGTTAATGTGTGTTGGTTCCCAGTTAACGTGTGTTGGTTCCCAGTTAATGTGTGTTGGTTCCCAGTTAATGTGTGTTGGTTCCCAGTTAACGTGTGTTGGTTCCCAGTAAACGCGCATGTTGGTTCCCAGTTAACGTGTGTTGGTTCCCAGTGAAGGAGCTGAAGGAGTCGTGATGTTCAGACTGTAATTAGGTCGGAGCTGATGAACTGTTGATAAGGCGGAGGTCTTGTCGCCGTGGTAACCTGAACACTGTAATCATCCACCTCCAGCAGCAGCTACAGAAACTCTCAGGAAGCACATGTTGATGACATCGTCTCTGTGCTGCTGGAATGTGAATTTCCCCTCTGAGGATCAATAATCATTACAAACTATCAATACAAAGGCCCATTCGATCTGACCTGGCCATCTGCTTGTACGCCTCTTCAGCCACAGCAAATATATGAGGGTCCATGTCCCCCATGTTCTGCCCGCTGTAGGCGGTGATGACCTCCTCTCCGTAGATCTGCAGCTGGTCATACGGGTTGATGGCCACCAGCACGATCCCTGCAGAGGTAATAAATACATGATCAATGTCCTCAGCTGCATGCGGAACCTCTGGCACCAGTAACACCAGTAACAACCATCCACACCTGGAAGCTGCCACAGGAACACATAATCAGAACAAATAATAAACCTCGCGTTTGTGGTCGAGGCCTCGCGCTTATAAAAACACACGATCAAAGATCTTCTCTTAACACGGAGAGGAGGAGCACTCACTCTGAGCTTCACCAGACTCGCGACAACTACAGCTGGCGTCCTGATTGGTGTGTTAAACGGGTCATCAATAATGATCAATACAAATGTGAAACCAATGTACAAAAACATCCTTCATAATTTCAAAGATAAGCTAAATAAATCAGAAAGATGCAGAAGCAGCCTTTTGACACGAGAAGAGTAACACGAGCGGCCGACTGACCGCAGTACGTGTAGATGTGGTTGGACTCCAGGAAGCGGACTTTGAGGTTGTGCAGGACTGCAGGTTCATGCAGGTAACTGAGAGCAGTGAGGTCATTCTCCCCGACCAGGATGTCGGGGTTACGCAGGAAAGGAAGAGCGTTGCTCTTTGGACCCACAGGATACTCCAGAGGCTGAGACAGGAGGACACGATACAGCTCAGTACACAGTCAATGCACAGTCAATACACAATCAATACACAATCAGTACACAGTCAATACACAGTCAATACACAATCAATACACAATCAATACAGCTCAAAGAAAGAATGACTCATGTGCAGAGAGCTTCACTTCTGTCGATGTCACACCTGAAGTTCGGTTCACTCGGTCTGCTGATGACATCACCAAACCTGGCCAATCAATGAGTTACCTGCCAGTCACATGACTTCGTGCCTCCTCCTATTGGTTTGTTTGTAATCAGTGAGTGTGAACGTGAAACTGGGCAGAACTACAGACAGACTAAAGACAACAGGTGAAGTGAGCTGCAGGTGTGACGGCAGCAGGCGGAGACATGGTGTCTCCTGTCTTTACTCCACAGGATAAACATGTCCTGAGAGAAATCAGGGACACCTGTCGCAGTCTAACAGGTGTGCAGTGTCTCCTCTCCAACAGGAAGAACAAAGGAAGCTAAATACCGTCTCGTCCTCCAGTTGGAGGTGAAGGACCGGGTCTCCTTCCTTGTAGTCTCTGACGATCTCCGCAGCCTTCCACACATCCTCGGGGTCGGGGATCCAGACCCGGGTGTACTGAAACAAACCACAACGTTAGAAAGCGCCGACACATCGCCCTACAGGACGCCGCGAGCACAGAGCGGTTCATCACAGACTCCGCTTTCATAACAGGCCAACAGTTCGGCTGTCGAACGCGAATCAAAGCGAACCGCTCGGTCGGTCGCTTTATTACAATATGTTTTATTTCAGAGGCGATGATTAGGAGCAAATCTAAAGTGTTCATCGGCGGCCGAGTCACTGAATCTGCATCTCCACGCAGAGGACGGAGTGTGTGATCCGTCCGAGCGCTGCTGCGGCCGAGCGGCTGTTACACAAACGTGACGCGGCGTCACGAGTTAACGGGACAGAGAGAAGAAAACACAACGGTCCGATCCACGAATCTGATTTCATGATCACGTGACGAGGACACACAACTACACACTGTTCATACAAGAGACACGACTACACACTGAGCTACAACACACGACTACACACTGAGCTACAACACACGACTACACACTGAGCTACAACACACGACTACACACTGAGCTACAACACACAACTACACACTGTTCATACAAGAGACACGACTACACACTGAGCTACAACACACGACTACACACTGAGCTACAACACACAACTACACACTGTTCATACAAGAGACACAACTACACACTGTTCATACAAGAGACACAACTACACACTGAGCTACAACACACGACTACACACTGAGCTACAACACACGACTACACACTGTTCATACAAGAGACACGACTACACACTGAGCTACAACACACGACTACACACTGAGCTACAACACACGACTACACACTGAGCTACAACACACGACTACACACTGTTCATACAAGAGACACAACTACACACTGAGCTACAACACACAACTACACACTGAGCTACAACACACACTACACACTGTTCATACAAGAGACACGACTACACACTGAGCTACAACACACGACTACACACTGAGCTACAACACACAACTACACACTGTTCATACAAGAGACACGACTACACACTGAGCTACAACACCGACTACACACTGAGCTACAACACACAACTACACACTGTTCATACAACACACACTACACACTGTTCATACAAGAGACACAACTACACACTGAGCTACAACACACGACTACACACTGAGCTACAACACACGACTACACACTGTTCATACAAGAGACACGACTACACACTGAGCTACAACACACGACTACACACTGAGCTACAACACACGACTACACACTGAGCTACAACACACGACTACACACTGTTCATACAAGAGACACAACTACACACTGAGCTACAACACACAACTACACACTGAGCTACAACACACGACTACACACTGTTCATACAAGAGACACGACTACACACTGAGCTACAACACACGACTACACACTGTTCATACAAGAGACACAACTACACACTGAGCTACAACACACAACTACACACTGAGTTACAACACACAACTACACACTGAGCTACAACACACGACTACACACTGAGCTACAACACACGACTACACACTGTTCATACAAGAGACACAACTACACACTGAGCTACAACACACGACTACACACTGAGCTACAACACACAACTACACACTGTTCATACAAGAGACACAACTACACACTGAGCTACAACACACGACTACACACTGTTCATACAAGAGACACAACTACACACTGAGCTACAACACACAACTACACACTGAGTTCGTACAACACACAACTACACACTGAGTTCGTACAACACACAACTACACACTGAGCTACAACACACAACTACACACTGTTCATACAAGAGACACAACTACACACTGAGCTACAACACACGACTACACACTGAGCTACAACACACGACTACACACTGAGCTACAACACACAACTACACACTGAGCTACAACACACAACTACACACTGAGCTACAACACACAACTACACACTGTTCATACAAGAGACACAACTACACACTGAGCTACAACACACAACTACACACTGAGTTCGTACAACACACAACTACACACTGAGTTCATACAACACACAACTACACACTGAGCTACAACACACAACTACACACTGTTCATACAAGAGACACAACTACACACTGAGCTACAACACACGACTACACACTGAGCTACAACACACGACTACACACTGTTCATACAAGAGACACAACTACACACTGAGCTACAACACACAACTACACACTGTTCATACAAGAGACACAACTACACACTGAGCTACAACACACAACTACACACTGTTCATACAAGAGACACAACTACACACTGAGCTACAACACACGACTACACACTGTTCATACAAGAGACACGACTACACACTGAGTTACAACACACAACTACACACTGAGTTACAACACACAACTACACACTGAGCTACAACACACGACTACACACTGTTCATACAAGAGACACAACACACGACTACACACTGAGCTACAACACACGACTACACACTGTTCATACAAGAGACACAACTACACACTGAGCTACAACACACGACTACACACTGAGTTTGTACAACACACGACTACACACTGAGCTACAACACACGACTACACACTGAGCTACAACACACAACTACACACTGAGCTACAACACACGACTACACACTGAGTTTGTACAACACACGACTACACACTGAGCTACAACACGACTACACACTGAGCTACAACACGACTACACACTGAGCTACAACACACGACTACACACTGAGCTACAACACACGACTACACACTGAGCTACAACACACAACTACACACTGAGCTACAACACACGACTACACACTGAGTTTGTACAACACACGACTACACACTGAGCTACAACACACGACTACACACTGAGCTACAACACACAACTACACACTGAGCTACAACACACGACTACACACTGAGCTACAACACACGACTACACACTGAGCTACAACACACGACTACACACTGAGCTACAACACACGACTACACACTGAGCTACAACACACGACTACACACTGTTCATACAAGAGACACGACTACACACTGAGCTACAACACACGACTACACACTGAGCTACAACACACGACTACACACTGAGCTACAACACACGACTACACACTGTTCATACAAGAGACACGACTACACACTGAGCTACAACACACGACTACACACTGAGCTACAACACACAACTACACGCTGAGCTACAACACACAACTACACACTGAGCTACAACACACGACTACACACTGAGCTACAACTCACAACTACACACTGTTCATACAAGAGACACAACTACACACTGAGCTACAACACACGACTACACACTGAGCTACAACACACGACTACACACTGAGTTACAACACACGACTACACACTGAGTTCGTACAACACACGACTACACACTGAGTTCGTACAACACACGACTACACACTGAGCTACAACACACGACTACACACTGAGCTACAACACACAACTACACACTGAGCTACAACACACGACTACACACTGAGCTACAACACACGACTACACACTGAGCTACAACACACGACTACACACTGTTCATACAAGAGACACAACTACACACTGAGCTACAACACACAACTACACACTGAGCTACAACACACAACTACACACTGTTCATACAAGAGACACAACTACACACTGAGCTACAACACACAACTACACGCTGAGCTACAACACACAACTACACACTGAGCTACAACACACGACTACACACTGAGCTACAACTCACAACTACACACTGTTCATACAAGAGACACAACTACACACTGAGCTACAACACACGACTACACACTGAGCTACAACACACGACTACACACTGAGTTACAACACACGACTACACACTGAGTTCGTACAACACACGACTACACACTGAGTTCGTACAACACACGACTACACACTGAGCTACAACACACGACTACACACTGAGCTACAACACACAACTACACACTGAGCTACAACACACAACTACACACTGAGCTACAACACACGACTACACACTGAGTTCGTACAACACACAACTACACACTGAGCTACAACACACGACTACACACTGAGCTACAACACACGACTACACACTGAGCTACAACACACAACTACACACTGAGTTACAACACACGACTACACACTGAGTTCGTACAACACACGACTACACACTGAGTTCGTACAACACACAACTACACACTGAGCTACAACACACGACTACACACTGAGTTCGTACAACACACGACTACACACTGAGTTCGTACAACACACAACTACACACTGAGCTACAACACACGACTACACACTGAGCTACAACACACGACTACACACTGAGCTACAACACACGACTACACACTGAGTTACAACACACGACTACACACTGAGTTCGTACAACACACGACTACACACTGAGTTCGTACAACACACAACTACACACTGAGCTACAACACACGACTACACACTGAGCTACAACACACAACTACACACTGAGCTACAACACACGACTACACACTGAGTTCGTACAACACACAACTACACACTGAGCTACAACACACGACTACACACTGAGCTACAACACACGACTACACACTGAGCTACAACACACGACTACACACTGAGCTACAACACACAACTACACACTGAGCTACAACACACGACTACACACTGAGTTCGTACAACACACAACTACACACTGAGCTACAACACACGACTACACACTGAGTTCGTACAACACACGACTACACACTGAGCTACAACTCACAACTACACACTGAGCTACAACACACAACTACACACTGAGTTCGTACAACACACAACTACACACTGAGCTACAACACACGACTACACACTGAGTTCGTACAACACACGACTACACACTGAGCTACAACTCACAACTACACACTGAGCTACAACACACGACTACACACTGAGTTCGTACAACACACAACTACACACTGAGTTCGTACAACACACAACTACACACTGAGTTCGTACAACACACAACTACACACTGAGCTACAACACACGACTACACACTGAGCTACAACACACGACTACACACTGAGCTACAACACACGACTACACACTGAGCTACAACACACGACTACACACTGAGCTACAACTCACGACTACACACTGAGCTACAACACACGACTACACACTGAGCTACAACACACGACTACACACTGAGCTACAACACACGACTACACACTGAGCTACAACTCACGACTACACACTGAGCTACAACACACGACTACACACTGTTCGTACGAGAGACACGACTACACACTGAGCTACAACTCACGACTACACACTGAGCTACAACACACGACTACACACTGTTCGTACGAGAGACACGACTACACACTGAGCTACAACACACGACTACACACTGAGCTACAACACACGACTACACACTGAGCTACAACACACGACTACACACTGTTCATACAAGAGACACGACTACACACTGAGCTACAACACACGACTACACACTGAGCTACAACACACGACTACACACTGAGCTACAACACACGACTACACACTGAGCTACAACACACGACTACACACTGTTCGTACGAGAGACACGAGACGAAAAGGCTGGGCTGCTTTAATCTTTAATGATGTGTTTTGACACGTTTATCGTCGCGTTGCGGTAAAATCTAAATGTGAACAGTAACTGTATCTGTCAGATACGCGTCGGGAGTCGAACGCAGCAGAAGATGGAAAGAGAACTTGAGTAAAAGCCGCCCGTCGTCCGGCCGCAGGTCGCTCTGCGTTCAGTCTGGACTTTGATCCGCTTCTGTAGATGAAAGGCGTCAGGAAGCAGACAGAACTTGATCCTGGTCCACCATGAAAAGTAACTGCAGCACTTCAGAGCAGTGAAGGGAGGGGCGCAGGAGGACTGACGGGACCAGCAAACTGAATCTGGTTGGACATACAGTCCAGACCGACAGCCAGATGCAGAGCGAACCTCCTCGGTCTTTAATGGCGCCGTGGGGTCATGTGACCTCTGCTGATTCAGTGTGGTGGTTTTATTCAAATGACTCGCTGGTTTTAGGAAGTGGATTTGCATCAAAGCGACGTCACCTGTTCTCCTCAGGTGAGCGCAGCTGGACCAGTCGTGTCAAAGATATCTACCGACTAATCAGAAAACAGGAAGTGAACCGGAGACGCAGTTACGCTGAAGCGCTGCTTCCTCACGTCAGTTTGCTGGAAGAAGGAAGTTACTTCCTGTTCATAACCGATGCTTTGATCCTTTCTATGAACCTCGTGTGTGTGTGTGTGTGTGTTACTGTGTGTGTGTGTGTGTGTGTGTGTTACTCTGTGTGTTACTGTGTGTGTCTCTGTGTGTGTGTGTGTGTGTGTTACTGTGTGTCTCTGTGTGTGTGTGTGTGTTACTGTGTGTGTGTGTGTGTGTTACTGTGTGTGTGTGTGTGTGTGTGTTACTGTGTGTGTGTGTGTGTGTGTGTGTGTGTGTGTGTGTGTGTGTGTGTGTGTGTGTGTGTGTGTGTGTTACTGTGTGTGTGTGTGTGTGTGTGTGTGTGTGTGTGTGTGTGTTACTGTGTGTGTGTGTGAGCTGCAGCTTCTGTCGGTAACAGAATTTGAAGATTCTTCCTGGTTTGTAAATCTCTTGTCCCTCCGGTCCTCCAGCCTGTCCTGGTCCTGGTCCTGAGCTCAGGACCTCCGGCCTGTCCTGGTCCTGGTCCTGAGCTCAGGACCTCCGGCCCGGCCTGTCCTGGTCCTGGTCCTGAGCTCAGGACTTTTGTTAATCACAGAATGTGTCCACACTTTAAAACTAAGTCTTCAGACGTCTTTTAATCACCTGACGAGTACTTCATCCCGTCTTCTTTAAGCGTTATCCCGTTTTATTTGATTGTAAACTGCTTTTAATGCACGAACTGTACGATGGAAACAAAGTTTATTATTATATTAATGAATCCTTTGTTTGAGCACTGATCTGGGAATCCGGCGGCCTCCATGTCCGAGACCACGAAGACAGACGCCGGGACGCTCGGGACAGCAGGCGTTAACGGGAGCCAACAGCAACATGTGGGTGACGGAGAGAAAGGTGGGGAGACTCGGACAGGAAGTGAAGCCGACCGTGAAGCAGACGTAAAGGAAGAACAGCTGTCTGCTTCCTTATTCCTCTCTAATCTGACTTCCCTACTGAGCCCCTCCCACAGCCACGTCTCCCCAGCCAGTTTAACCAGAGTCCCCGTCCCAAACCAGTATTTCTACAGTGAATCAGCGCCTGGCTCAGGTTAGCGGAGTCTGTTGAACCGGAGCTGAATGGGCCGGTCCACCGTCAGCACCCGGCGGGTATCTGATCTCAGCGAAGGGCCACGAGGAGCTTCGGCTCAGTTAGTTAACTCATGATGATGAATCGGAAAAAAACCTGCAGCCGCAGACTCAGGGATGAGGTTACATCCAGGAGCCACTTTAGGGCCCCTGCCATGTCGGTTTTAACCGCACCTGTAATGAGCCGACTCTGTTCTGTAAGTACTGACGGACTGACGGACACCGTCCTCTGCTCTGACTGAGGGAAAAAGGGGACCATTCGAGGGTTTTACATTGCTTCCCGGTTTGGAGGGTTTGTCAGGGTCCATGTGTCGCCCATTCAGAGGACCTGCGACGGCAGAGACCCGGTGCAGCTCGGGGCTGCGGACCCTGCGGACCCTGCAGACCCTGCGGACCCTGCAGACCCTGCGGACCTGCGGACCCTGCGGACCCTGCAGACCCTGCGGACCCTGCAGACCCTGCGGACCTGCGGACCCTGCGGACCCTGCAGACCCTGCGGACCCTGCAGACCCGCGGACCCTGCGGACCCTGCAGACCTGCAGACCACCCAGTCTGAACGAAGCAGCGGCGAGGCTGAAGCTTCACTGTGACTGAAGCGTCTGAACTAACAGTAATTAAAATGTCTCTGCAGGAGTCCTGCACACACACACACACACACACACACACACACACACACACACACACACACACACACACACACACACACACACACAGTGCGCTTCACTCTTTATTGTCTACCATGAAGCACACACTGGTTCGACCTACTTTTACAGGAGCGGCTGCATTTGTTTTTGTTTTCACAGCAGCCTGGGAACAAATGTGTAATGTCTTTCCAGCTTTGCAGCGTTTTATTTCACACTTTAGAGCCACTTTTTCTTTAGCTTTTACCCTTTTTATGCTGAACTGAACATTTCACAAACTAAATACAGAAATATATCAAATATTGTACAGTATATTTCACAAAGACTCGTGTAAAAAGCTTCAATCAGCAGCGAGGATCCTCGTGTCGCCGCCAGAAACTGACCAATGGCTGTGCAGCGTGTCGTCTGCATGTAGAGCAGCTCAGCAGGAAACAAGCAGGAATGAGGCCACACACACACACACACACACACACACACACACACACACACACACACACACACACACACACACACACACAGAAGCTGCTCTGAAAGTTACTTAGTTACATATTCCAGTGGGGGAGCAGCACACACACACTCCTACAAATCTTTACAACATGTAGGAATAAAACACTGACGTCGAATCCCACTTCCTAAACTTTGATCTGAAATCATTCCTGCAGCTGAGGCTGATGGGAGCGTCAGCAGCTCTGCAGGTGTTTGGTCAGAAACCAAAGCGTCGGACGCGTTAACGTGGCGACCTGATGGTGGCGCTAGATGGAAAGTCAGAGGATCGGCAGAGTTATTACAGTTCATCCTGAGGGGAGCGTGAACGATGAAGCACGTCTCATCGCAGTCCAGCAGCTGCTGAGACGCTTCGGTCCGGATCAGAGTGGAGGACGGACAGACTGGCTTTTAACTGCCACCGTATGACTGGACAAGCCCTGTTTCGGGGGCGGGGTTTAGCAAACAGTCGTTTAGTCTGAAAACAAAGCGTCCCGACCAAATGTGCAGAAACCTGCAGCAGTGAGGGCGGAGGGTGTCTGGGTGGAGGAGGTGGAGTGGAGGGGGAGGAGGAAACAAGAAGAACGGCTGAGCAGAAGCCGTTGGACAGGTTTGGTATGAAAGACGAGCGTGCAGGTGAAGCGCTGCATTAGACCCTGAGAGGACAGAAGACGGCGTCCCGCGAGCCGCAGCTCCACTCTCCACACGTCCGCCTCACCGTGTTTTACCTGCAGCTCACAGGTGCAACCCCCGAGTCTCCGCCCACTGCCGTGTCAGCACAATGCCGTCAGCCTGGGGGGGGACGGGGGGGGGGCGCTGGGTGCGTCCGACAGGAAGCCACGCCTCCGCCCGTACCTGTCCAGGAACTTTGATCTACAGAGACGAGTGCAGCAGGTTTCTGCTGATACTCAGAGGAAACTAAAGGTCACTGATATCAGAACGGCGAGCCTGCACAACCAGAAGAGCCGAGCAAATGCTGAGCCTCTTAACTTCCCTTTGATATGTATCACACTCTGCTACTGCTGTGCAGCATCGTCCGTCCCATAAATAAGCTGCACTTAACTTCAGCAGTTCACGCACCGTTACCGTACGCCTGTGTTTCATACTGTACGGAGCTGTGTTACAGTGTGTCACATGTTCTGCTCTGTGCGAGCTGCTGTCGCAGAGTTTCCCCTCGAGGATCGATAAAGCGTTTCTGATCTGATCCTTTCGCATTTCGCTGCTTGTCCAAGAGAGCGGGTGTGAGAGGAGTTCAGACTCTGAGGTCCTGAACTCTGTCCTCTGTCCTCCTCCTCATCCAGTCTCCGGCAGAAAACATCCAGGACGCAGCTCACTGAACACCGGTTTAACTGATCTCACGTCAGTTTCCCTGCTGCCGGCTCCTATGAGCTGCCGCTAATCAACGTTAACGCAGAACCGAAGGACCCGGGTTCCGAACCAGACCTTCGGTGTTCGGACAAGAGGCTCGAGTCAGATTCAGTATCTGAGTCAGACCCGTGGAATCAATGCAAGCATCAGAGCGGACTCTGTATCGGCAGATAATCAATATTAAAGGACTCCGATCGGGGCTCGGACTCACGGGACAGACACACTGAGCGTCCACGCGGCAAAACCGGAGGGAAGCCGGCTGGAGGAGACCTGAACCCGGAGCCAGCACCTGTGGTCACTACAGGAAGTGCTGTGGTCACTACAGGAAGCGCTGTGGTCACTACAGGAAGTGCTGTGGTCACTACAGGAAGCGCTGTGGTCACTACAGGAAGTGCTTCGGCATAAAGAACGTGTAGGAACGCCTCTCATTCCCAGCGTACTCGCCATTTTGAAGAAGGCTCGTTTCGTTTGTCTTCAGTCTGATTTATCTGACTCGAGGTTTCCACACGACAGACGGCCGCACGCTGCAGTGGACAATAAAGTTTGGTTTTGTATCGTTTGTATCGGGAGCCTGGTTAGTGTGTGTCCTTCTGTTGTGTATAAAATCTCCTCAGAGATTAATACAAGGCCACACACACACACACACACACACACACACACACACAGTAACTCCCAGACACACACACACACACACACACACACACACACAGTAACTCCCAGACACACACACACACACACACACAGTAACACCAGGCTGCTGTCCGTCCGTCCGTCCCGAGGTGATTTATGGTTAGCAGCATTTTGAATAACGTCCCGAGGACATTGCGATGCCGGATCCAGATCCTGCAGAGTCCTGCAGCGTTTATCTGCTCCGTCCTTCGCCGCCGTGAGACTTTCTGTGACGCCGGTTTGAGAAGTGCTGGATGAATAAAGTTTTCATCGCATCAGTTTTATAAAAGGGTGAACATTAATCGCAACTAACGATTCATTTCAGTAGCGATTACAAAATCAGAGACACCGGAGACACTGGGGACAGAATCAAGGCTATTTTTCCTTAATTATTAATTAGTTAAATCGTTTTCTGTCGATCGGCTCATTCAGTCTTTCACTGACTAACTCCTTCGGGTCCAACAGGCCACCGTACTTCCTGCACTGGACGCAGATTATGAGCTGGGTGTAATTAGAGACATCAGCAAACAGATGCGAATAATGTTAATCCTGTGAGATCACACACACACACACACACACACACACACACACACACACACACACACACACCTCAGGATAATCCAGATCCGCAAGACCCAAAATCTGTCCCAACGTCTTCAACGTTCATCCTGAAACACACTGTGAAGCCTCATCGCGGACAGACCAACAGACTCTGGGCCCCCAGACCTGTGGGGCCCCTGGACCTGGTCACAGACCGCAGCAGCAGGACCTGCAGGCCTCGAACAGGATCACTGATCAGAAATACAACGACTCGGCTGAGCCTCAGACCTGAACCAGATGGAGCTGCAGGACCGGCCCTCCGGCTCTGGATTACTTAGTCTCACAGCGGGTGAAGAGGCTTTAAGTGGCCCTACTTAACGATGTGGACTGCAGAGTCCAGGAGGAGGGATTACAGCGCTGCTCCGCCTCCAGAGGAGCCGAGACACGTCTGATGTCCTCACAGGAAATTCAGACACGTTCACCTTCACGGTTTCGTCTCCGTTGTAAGACAAGATGTGAGACAGAGGAATGTCACGTGGGAGCGGCTCTGCAGTTTTACACGGTTTCAATCTGCAAGTTTCCTCAAAACGCCGTTATCGCTCTTTATCAAATAACTCCGACTGGAAACACTTCTGATCCAAACGGCCGTCATTCCTGCAGAAGTCTGCGCGCTGAGGAAGAGTTCTGGGACAGAAATACAGACGGTTCGCTGCTGCGGTCGTCTGTTCGGACCCAGCAGACAGACTGCGCCCCTGGTGTCGCCGGGCTGATTTCACCTCCGTGAAGCAGACGTTTAGCAGCTGATCTGCACCGCCAGGTTCGGTTCCAAGGACGTGAAAATCCAGAATAATAGAATATAAAACGTCGGCTGAACAAGCTGTGCACCGAGACACCGTCAGCTGGAGGCCTGCGGCATCACGAGGCCGCGTCCCGGTCCTGTTCGGACTCTCGCAGCTCCGAGTCCACGTCGGACTACGATCCCGGTCTGGTTTACGACACAGACCGAGTCGGCTGCCTGTGAATCCGTCTGTCTCCGTCTGTCTCCGTCCGTCTCCGCCAGGGAAAACTCTTCACTGACGTATACGCGTCCGTCCCAGGAGACATCCTGACTTTCCCTCCAAAAACACCGGATCCTACATTTCCCATCATGCACCTGGACAGTGTCTTCCATTAGAGACAGTTTGTCTGATGACATCACTATGACATCACAGCGAGCTGGAGTCCTGTTGAACTGCAGCTTTAAGGACGGACTGTGTTGTGAATGTGTGTTAATAAAGGTTTCTAACTGTGCTGGCTGGTTGTGTGATTAGAGTCATTATTATTGTGTTGAAGTCTTGGAAACAACACTAAAGAGAAACGTGACGATGATGATGATGATGATGATGATGATGATGTTCAGTTCCACTAAAATACAAATCTGATCCAAACGGTGAGTTTAAATGTCCACTGAGGTTAGACTAGTTCTCGATCAGGGTCAGAGTTTACTCCAAAATCTGGATCCCAAATTAGTTAGAAATGTTTCTGGAAATAAGCAGAACGATACCAGACTGCTGTAATAATAAAGGCATGAAACACGGTTTGCTTTCGACCAAAAGAAGCTCAGGAATCATGAAACGTTCCTCCCCCCGCTCCTGCACCTGTCCGCTCAGTTCCGTGTTGAACTTCATTCAAAAATATGTCAATTTAAAGTAGAGTGTCGCTTATGACTAAACGCCTAAGAACGTGACTTGACTTGAGAAGTATCCCAATCTGCTGGTCCATCCGGCTCACATATAATCCACCACACAGCTATCCTTTTGATAATATTTCAACTTGTGCTCACTGTAACGCACTGCCGCACTGCCGCGACCTCGCTCGAACGAACGGTGACTCAACACTCAAAGTTTCGTAAATTAACATGCAGTTTGGTTCGGGTTGAAGTGAGCCGGCGGATCTGAAAGCTGTTGCGTTAACACGGGCGAACACAGGCCTGCCCGTTAAAACGAGGACTTGTTCAACACAGTTCTGAATGGAGTTGGTTCATCGGTCTTTAATCTAACCTGAGCGGCGGGAAACAGACACACACGTCTCTGAGTTTCAGGGTGACGTCGGCTCGTGTTACAGGTAAAATGGCTCACCTTTGTGTACAGCTCGTTCACAGACATGGTCCCGCTCGTGTTCCCTCCCTGAACGAGCACACTACGGCCGCCGTGCTGCTGCTCCCATTAAGAATCCATTATAATCCCTTTATCCGGAAGTTTCTGCACCTAAACCAGGTGAAACATCGGACAACCTTTGGTCCGCGCGTCCCGGTTCAGGCAGGTGTCCCCGGTACAGTTCAGGCAGGTGTCCCGGCGGAGTTTCGGTCAGTTTGCTGGGTGTAGCTGCCAGTTACCGACCCACAGCCCGGCCCCCCCCACACCCCCGAGGTAATTAGACTGCGCTGCTTTCTGCAGTTACACACTTAAAACCTCCCGCGAGTAAAAACACGCGAACTGGTCCATAAATGCAGTAAGGACACATCTACTAAAGGGCACTTCCTGTCAGCGCTGAGTTATCCACGGACCGTCTGGCTGTTCCCTGGCTCACAGCCAGGTTTCTACTGTACACACACACACACACACACACACACACACACACCAGAGGTTCCCAACATGAGGCTCGGGTCCCACAGGGGGCCACTAGCTGTTCTTCGTCATTAATCGTTAGAAAGAGTTCAGGGAGGATGATGAAGGTCATTTCATTCAAACATAGTTGGTGAATTTCTTCATGATGAGACTTAATTACACGAAATGCTTTCATGATGTCGTCACAGCACAGTCACATGGTGCAACCCTGATGACGTCATAGTGATGTCATCAGGAGTGTGTGGGGGGGGTAGTATTGGTTGAAGAGCTGAAGCTAAGGATTGTTTTTATTGTCATACTCGGACTTAAAACTAAACTGATCAGAGATGTAAATACATAGAAATCTAAATATTTAATCAAACAGTAACGAAACGTTTTACTGGAGTAAAAATGCAGAAGTACGAGTGTCATATTATCATATTCTGCGTTATTAGATTATTAACACCGAGGCCTTCATCTATAATGTCACTCAGATAATTGCAGTGCAGTAAAAGTACAATCTTTCCTCTACGTGTAGTGAAGGAGAAGTATAAAGTAGCAGGAACTGGAAATACTGAAGTTCAGAACCCGAGTCCAAGCGCAAACCCGCAACAGCTGCGACCACGTACACGCATGCATCCACACACACACACACAACCTCACGACAGTGTACAACAACCAGGTCATGGGTTATGGAAGGTGTGTGTGTGTGTGTCTTTCTACGGTTTGGTCATGTTACCTGAATCCGTTTAGAAGTTATGCATCTTTTTGTTGCAGGCCACGCCCACTTTTAGCCAGCTGGCACGAACAGTTAATCAGCTGTCCTTCGCTCATGACCAGCCTTTCCACAAAATCTTTGTGCAAGTCTGTGAAGCCATTTGGAAGCTCTGCGTCTTTTGTTCCAGGCCACGCCCACTGCCACGCCCCCCTTTTAGCCAGCTGGCACGAACGCAAACAAAATAAAACTCTCATTTTATGCCGCTTTGTGCTTCTACTCCACTACAAATATTCAACAGGTGCAAACGAAACACATGAGCGTTTCTATGGACTAACAACAGAATGTGAACATCGACCGGCTGCAGTATCTAAATGCTGCGCACACATTAACGCATCGGTAAGAATAACAGTAATACCAGATATGACAACACTCTGGGGGTCATTCTGCATGATGAGGACCTTTACTTTTGATACCCGAAGTACATTTTGCTGATAATACTTCTGTTTTGTTTACTTCTTCCCAGAGTCACATCTTGAATGCAGGACTCGTGCCGGCAGCAGCGGGTATTTCTGCGTCGTGGTCTTGGCTGCGGCACGTTTCCCGACCCCCCTTCAGGCCTCTGGCAGCGAAACGAGTTCCTCCAAGGAAACGGCGAGGAGAGAAATCTTATCGCGACGTTGTGTAATGAGGACCGGAACGTGCTGATAATGTGTTGCAGAGCGGTTGCTGCTTGAACATTGACCCACAGACACCACCAGCCTCTGAGACGATGTGAGCAGAAAGACAAAAAGGAGCTTTACCTTGGAATAAGGGTAATAATCACTCGTCATCCTCTCGGGGGAATCAGCGGATCCTCAGATGAAGAAGAAGAAGACGTAAGTGAGCTGCATTAGATCATCTGACTGTGGGAAGCAGCATATCTCAGACCTGTCTGAGCATAAACTGTTGCACCAGGTAATGAGTCCACTCCCAAACCACTCCCTCTGCAGGTATGAGGTGTTTACCTGCTCGGGACTGTGAGACGCTGGTCCACCCAGAACAGGCTTTATCATTCTGCACAACCATGAAGGCAACAAAACAAATGGGTTTATCAGCAGAGGTTAGACTCCCTCACTGTGCACAGCTGAGAACTGTTTTCTGCAGCCATGCTAGCAGCAGGATGCTAACGCCTGTCGCTCCAACACTTTGTTCAGACTGAAGCATCAGCAGCTGCTGATGAGACGTGCTTCGTCGTTCGCACTCCCCTCAGGATGAACTGTAATCACTCTGCTGATCCTCTGACTGTCCATCTAGCGCCACCATCAGGTCGACACGTTAACGCGTCCGACGCTTTGGCTGCAGACAGTGTCGTGTGACTCACAGCTGGAGTCTGTTGAATCATCAGAACAAAAGATGCCAGAAAACATCTGGTTCTTTGATAAAAAGTCAAAGCTACAAGAAGCCTGTGGACGTAAAACCTTTAAGACGTAGACGTTAATTAAGAGTCCTGAGGTGCATTTCAGCGAGAAACATCCGATCGGAGACTCCACGTTCAGTCAGGAGCATCGCCGACGGCGGCTGGAAGCTGAAGATGGCGCTGCGGAGAAAACTGAAAACAATCTGCAGCTAAAATTGGTTCTTCTGATTTCTGGCCAAAGAACGCCACATCAAATATATAAAAACCTTGGGTAGCGCCTCTCTCTATGGACCCAATATGGTGTCACCAAGTCCATAACCGGGCACGCCCCTCACCTCTCTGCCGGTCTGGGAATGTGATTGGCCTGAAGCCACATGACCACGTACTCAGACCATCATTGGCTCATATGTTTAAGTATATGATTGGTTGTCTTTTATATATATTTTTATGTTTTTCCGCTTCTTCCCCATCTTATGTAAATGTTCCTTGTAATATGTTGTAATATGTTGTTCTGCAGTCTTTGCCTCTTTTGCCTGTTGAAAGACTTGAGAATAAAAAGAATTGACGCGTATACCTTCCATATGTTCGAAATGATTTTTTATTGATCATCTTCAGGTGGATTGAACTCTATGCCGATGATTATACTCTGTACTTTTCTTGTTGTGTTGGATTTTGGTTGTGTTGAGGTGTTTGTGTTATTCTGTCCACCCTGTATCCATGAGTGGTGATGATGATGATGATGATGATGATGATGATGTAATGTCGGCTGCAGCTGGATGTTGTGTAGAAACAGTTTCATGGTGCTTGTGCAACATTTTCCATGAAAACCTCAGAGAGTCTGACGAGTTTCCACAATAACGTTAATCACTCTACACGCAGTTCGCCCGAACACCTCCACCTAACATTTGCGTTGCAGTCCAGTTTATAACACACTGGAAGCAGACATGAGGACAGGTAAACCATAACTCCTCCTGTGAAGAGTCTGTTTGATGTCGTTGTAATCATATTTAATGATATATGATTAGTGTACATTTATTAAATGTATACACACGGACAAGTCACTCACAGGCAGGTTTAAATCTGTTTATGAATGCGTTGCGAACTCACGAGGACATGAGCAGTTTGACCCGACCTGAAGCTAATAACCGTCAATAGCTTTGTTTCTTAGAGATAATTAGATCCTTATTAATATAATTATAAAGTTCTTTCCAGGAAACTAGTGTTAGCAAAATGACAACCACATTTCCGGAAGCAGTGGTGGAAGAATTATTCAGATCTTTAACAAAAGTAAAAGAAGAAATACTTCAATACTGCGTTGCAGGTAAAAGTACTGCAAAATGTACTTTAAGTGTCAGAAGTAAAAGCAGTCCTCATACAGAGTATCCTCTGTGAGTGACACATTATTATATTACATTATTATTAGAGCTGAAA